>OY856187.1:42093824-42183824 GCA_963693315.1 Diogma glabrata | reverse complement strand
TTATAATGATTTCATTAAATTATTACGAAATTATTTAATAATTTTTTATTATTATTTATAATTTTTATCAATTTATAATATTTAAGAACAAATATCTAAAATTATTGACTAATGTTGATATATCGTGGATGATGATATTGAGCGTACGCTATCGTGTTTGAAATTATAACATTTTTCGATAGTTAGCGGTCACTAATTTGTCGGACAATTGTATCAGAGTAAAATAATATTAATTAAAACTATAAAAAAAAAATTAGACATGTGGTAATCAATAAACACTACCCCGCCAGAATTCCGACTTCCAGTCGTCGGACTGAAAAAACGCGGCCGAAAATTCGTCGGACAATATGACCCTTCAATTTCACTAACTTTTGTTAAACAATCCCGTGAAAACTAGTTTTGTGGTGTTTGATTTTCAATACCCTGGTATTTTGACCAGTTTGAGTTGTCGGACTCGACAAAAGCAGACAATTTTTTGTCGGACAAATTTACCCTCGTTTTCTAAAACAAATTTCCACCCCCTATAATAAATAACAAAATTATGGTAAAAAATATACAAGACCCCGGGAAATCGCCATGTTTCGGAGTTTCCCGAGGGAAAAAGCGGCCGAATCAAGGAAAATGGCAGATAAAAAAGTTGTAGGACTCGTCAGGGACAAGCGTCTTACGAAGTATAAAATATGTGGTAATCACAAAATTATGTAGGTGAAGGCCCAGGGACTATAAAAGCTGTTTGCCGAAAACTATATAAAAATCCATAACGCAGACCGAAGTCTTGATGTTTTCTGTTTATGTTGTTTGTTACCGCTATATTACCAAGATAAAAAGAGATCACACAATTCAGGTATTTTTCAAAATTTTGTTATTTCTATTTTAATATTTGTTTACACAGGAGAGAATCTAAAATGTTATGCATCAACTTAAAATCAGTTCGAATTCCGACCAATCTAGATCGGTTAACTAATAAATTTTTAGGAGGTCGCTATAGAGTGGTCATATCAAAGTTATGAAAATGTTACGGGTTATCTTAGATTCCACATACAAAAATGATTATATATAAAAATATCTGATTTATGTTTTACTAGCACATTAATTTTTAAAATTATCTTATATAACGCCAATTTTTTTCTAACTACAAAATTAATTAATTAATTGTTAAAAACATTTGAAATTTATTTTGGACGTTTTCATTAAATTATTTGATTCAAATTTTATTAATTTCATTGTAAAGAACCAGACATCTAATATAATCCTAGGTACAATATTTACACTGAGTTGAAATTTTTCTTAGTTCAAATTTATAATTATAAAATAAATTATAATAATTCAGTTCGTGTTTGATTTTATGGTGATTGTTAAATAAACGTCTGTTCAAAATAAATCATAAGTTTGAGATAGAAGGGAACGAACAGTTTAAAATAAAAGGAAACGAACTCACAAATTTGTTGACGCATTTAGGAACTTAACACATTTTGTATGAAAATATTGAAAGTTGTTCACCAACAACCAACATTCACAACTTTTAAGTTAATTTATTAACTTATCCATAGTTCAGATAACCTGCCAGATGCAATAAATTGATTAGATCAAAATAATGTATAATATAAATAAGTGTTACAAAATTATTGTGGCACTAAATTATGATTCATATAAAATTATTTCAAATATTTTTAAAAAAATTTCTTATTTTAATTTTTTATTAATAAAATTTAAAAAAAACCTAAATTAACTTTAACTTTGATTTTGGGATTTATCGAATTTGTCCCACACCACCATTACGAAATTTCCTATCATTACTTTTTGAACGACTACGACTGCGTCGTGATCTTGGTGCCCATCTATTATTATCACTTTCACTATCGTCTTCAGAACTTTGACCACTTTGTGTATTACTACTACCATTATTACCATTTATAATATTTGAACCCATTAAATTATTATTACCAATTTGTAAATTATTGCCAATTTGTATGTTATTACCAATTACACCATTCATTCCATTAACACCATTTGGATGGGTTAGCAAACGATTTATTCGCTTGAGATTATTTTGATTTATTGGACTATCTTGATAGCTTTGTAATTGGTTTGTATTTTGATTACCTATAAGTCTTATATTTGTTCCATTCATCTTATTGTTATATAAATTAAGGTCGGGACATGGTGGTGGGGGAGTTGATGGTTCATAGTTATCATCATAAAATTCCATATTTACATTACGATAATATTCTTCGGTTGGTTCACCACCATTATTAAAATATGAGTTTTCTAGTTGTTGTTGTTGTTGACGACATTGTTCATATAAAATTGAACCACTTTCATAATCGTTCTCGTCATCTGTTTGAGGATAACCTCCTAAATATTGATGTGGAATTTCACTACTTAACATATGTTGATTATGAAGATGTTGAATTTGATGGTGATGATCTAGATTCAAATCGTTTATACCGTTTTGTGTTAAACGCGTTCGTTGCGGCATCCACGTTTGAGGGAAATTGGGTAAGGGTGGTGGGAGGGTTCCCCATCTTGGTGGAGTCGGTGGTATTCTTCGTAATACTTGTGGTGACATCGCTGCAGGATTTGTACGTATTGTCATGTTATTCGGTGGTTTATATGATCCATATGGATGATCTGGTGGTGGTGGTAAAATATCACCGAAATTTAATGGTTCGCGTGATGGAGCATTATATTCACTTGAACTTGGACTATTTGAGCATATTTTAACACACGAATCATCGGATTGTGTCCCCATCCCACCACCACTCCCACTTCCATTTCCACCACGTTTTAATGTTACGGTTGCATATGGCTCCGGCGGTGCTGATGATGTTGTTGTTGTAGTTGTTGCTGATGAATTAAGTTTTAATGATGGAAGTATAATATTTTGGGCAACTTCGGCATATTCAGATCCATGTGATGAAGGTGGAGCTACCGAGTGTGAAGTTTTGACAACCATTGGGTTGCCATGTAACCATAATGTATGTTGTTTATCGGGAATAGTTGTTGTTAAAATTGGACCAGCTGAAAAAATCCATTGAAATTTTATTCAAGTTTTATAATTGTTTTTGTCTGTGTTTATTTTACCTGGATAAGCAGCTTTCATGTTTCGTTTATTTCTTCTAGCCCAAAATATTGTAAATATTGCACCACCGAAAAGACATATGCCTAAAATTCCAAGAGCAATTCCAGACATCCAAGCTGAGTTCCAACTATTTGATGTTGGATCGGTTCTGCAATTAAGAGAATATTATTAGAATCAAACTGTAGAAATTTATATACACAAACATTAGTATATTTTTGATAACGACAAACATTTTCTTAATATCATAAATTTGCGGTTTTTGTGTATAATCATCATTATATCTCAAACATTAAATATCAATACAAATCAAGATTTTATGTCAATTTTCTCTTAAACAACCATAAAACTAAACTATTCGTATGTATACCTATCATGAACTAGTTTTACATTACTTGTACTTTTATCAATATTACATACGATGGTTCGATTGTAAGTCATTTTCTTTTAAGAATTTTTACAAAATTGTGTCCGGAAATGTTTTTCTCCAGAATTTCAAGTGAATTTTAAATAAAAGTTTGTTTCGTTCTAAAATAACAACTTGTTTCGTTGATTGTGGGATTATTGTTTTTCTTATCGAAAACACCTCGTACAGCATAAAACGATAAGGTTATTTTATTTATTTTATGTTCAAGTACATATAAGAAAATATTCTAGAAGAAAATTATATTTGTTAGAATTAGTAAAATTTGAGAAAAACGAGAGAGGGATAGAGCTTAAAAAGTTTTTTATAAATTACATGGCTTTGATGTGGTATGAGGGCATGTATAAGCAAACATTAAATATTATTTATGTAAACATAAATTTATTTCTAGCTACATATACATAATATTTATGCTTTTTATAATCTAATAATTTAAATTGTCATGTTCATTTTATTATATTTTCACTTGAAGTGATAAATATGTAGGATATCTACCCTAAGCTCAATATGTACTCGTACTCATACTATTTATTCTTATACGAATATAAATGTTTTAAGAAAATTTAAATATTAAAATATTTTATGTTATGTTTACTTTTAATTGTATTAACATTTTGATTTGTTTAATTGTAAAAAAAGCTACTTATAAATTTTTATCTGTTATAATACTTTAGTGATACTTTCAAAAGTGTTATGGTTGTGGGTGGCTGTTAAGATTATTATTCTAATAAAAGTTTAAGCTGCTTAGTTTTTTACAAATGACATTTTAAGATAGTGTGTTTTTGAATTTTAATTTGTTTGGGGTTTAAAGTAAATGAAATGGAATTGAGCGATGAATTGTATTTGTACTTTTTACACAAATAAGATCTGAAATTGGTTTCAAGGATAATGGAAATGTTATTAAATCGATATGGAGGTTTTGCAACAGGTAGAAAAGGAAAGATACGAAAAATGTATAGTGTTTGACATCTTTTGAGTTAATAAAATATATAAAGTTTTAGCATAACAAAATTCAAAAAGAATTAATGTTCTGTAGATAAGAGACACAACTACTAAAACACATTGATTTTAAAAAAAAAGTTTGGTTTGATACAATGTTGTAACGACAATACAAAACAGTCTTAAGACTAAGAAGACGACAATAACTTGAGGTGTTTAGGATAGCAATAGTACGATTTACCATATAACAAATAGTCATAAGAAATTAGAAAGTCCACCAGATGTTATACTAAATAAAAAAAGTAGAAATAACGTTAGTTATTATTGTATGTTCGAGAGACAGAGTGTAAATCGAACGTTTCACCACATCCGCTGTTTACGTTAACGTTGTACGAGATCTGATCTTTTTTTGCTTATTGCCTTGCTAGATGGAACTACTTTAATCTAAGAGATTAAGGTTAAACGCATAAGTTTTAATTCTCCACAAAACTTGCTAAGACATTTTTGTTTCAGGTCATTTCTGTTATCTACATAGATGGTTTTGGTGTAATAATAAATGACAGACAGTTGTAATGCGCGTATAAAGTGGTGATGATCGCTTGATTTTTTCTTCCAGTTAGCGCCAGTAAGTGATTTCAAAACATTGTTTCGACACTGTAGTTTACTACAAATCTGTTTTCATGGTTGACTAACGTTAATATACTGTCACCAACCACACCCAGAATTACTTCGGTCTGAAAGACCTAAATATTACATTCATGAGCTCAAAGTGAAATTCTTACCCCCACTTTTTTTGGCATTTCTCGACGTTTTAGGAAGAACTGTTTCTAAAAAAGCAAAAAAAAAATGTATGTCTGTCTGTCCGGCCGTCACAACCGACGAAATCTAGAAAACCGCTGGACGGATTTGAAATTTTTTTTTTCTAAAAATAGGTTTACTCAATGGGAAGAGCCGAAAGGACGTTATGTGTTCGATAACTGTACCGGAAGTGTGTCAAAAAAATCGTCAAGGGTGTCAAAACAAGGAAATTTGCTTATTTTATCTAGATTATTGCATTATAAGTTTGTCAAAAAACTGTTGTCAAGTGTGTCAAAAAAAGATTTTTATTTATATTTTTTGGAAAAAAATTAAACTAAAATTTTGTTTGAAATGAAATTTTATTATTGAGAACTATGGCATTATAAGTTTGTCAAAAAAATGTTGTCAAGTGTGTCAAAAGAAAGATTTTTATTTATTTTTTTACCCAATTTTTTGGAAAAAAACAAAATTAATAATTTGTATGACATGAAAATATATTATTATTATAGAGCATGGCATTATAAGTTTGTCAAAAAAATAGTGTCAAGCGTGTCAAAAAATGATTTCATTGATTTTTTCAGCCAATTTTTTGGGAAAAAAAATGTAGTTGTTTTTATGACGTAAATGTAATTGTAAATGAAATTGGACATGGAAATTTTTGAATTTGTTATAGTTTTTGAAATATTTTTGGAATTTTGAAAAATTTTAATTTTTTGATTTTATTATAGTTTTCGGAATTTTGAAGTTTCAATTTTTGATTTTGTAATAATTTTTGGAATATTTTTAGAATGTTGAAAAAAGTTTGATTTTATTATAATTTTTACAATATTTTTGGAATTTCGAAAGAAATATGAATTGTGATTTTGTAATATTTTCTCGAATCGCTAAATTGAAGGTTTTTGAATAGCTTGCTGAAAATGAAATTGGACATGGATATTTTTGAATTTGTTATAGTTTTTGAATATTTTTGGAATTTTAAAAAAGTTTCAATTTTTGATTTTGTAAGAATTTTTAGAATATTTTAAGAATTTTGAAAAATTTTAAATTTTCGATTTTATTATAATTTTGGAAAAAGTTTCAATTTTTGATGTTGTTATAATTTTTGCAATATTTTTAGAGTTTTGGAAATAGTTTGAATTTTTGAATTTTTAAGAATTTTTGGAATAATATTAGAATTTAGAAAAAGTTGAAATATTTGATTTTATTCCAATTTTTGGAATATTTTTAGAATTTTGAAAAAAGTTTCAATTTTTTGATTTTGTGAATTTTGATTTTTGCAATATTTTCAGAATTTTTGAAAAAAGTTTAATCTTTGATTTTGTAATAAATTTTGGAATATTTTTAGAATTTTGAAAAAAGTTTGATTTTATTTAATTTTCACAATATTTTTGGAATTTTGAAAGAAATATGAATTTGTGATTTGGTTATATTTTTTCGAAACGCTAAATGGAGAGGTTTTTGAGTAGTTTGCTGAGTGTATCATCTTTTCACTAAATTATGTTAACTATGATCTGTTATAATTTTCCGGCATCGTATTGCTGTTTCGTGTTAGTTTTGTAATAAATTTCTAAGCAGAGATTAAAAAAAATGTTTGTACTTTAATAAAGAGTTATGTTTGATATACATCGCTGCCCAAAACTAAAAACCATGTCCTCATAAAAGTTGTTTTCCGAAAACTATATTAAAATCCTTAACCCAGACCGAAGTCTTGATATCTCAGAGCTGTGAGATTTCAGCCCCTCCATATTTTTCGGTTGTTTTACTGTAGATATCGTGTTGCTTGCAACCTTGACATTCCAAGTAACGTACTTTTCCTGGTTACATGTAGTGAAAAAGACTACTGTTAATTTCTTTGTGGAGAGTTTAATTTCGGTAAGCCAGTTATTAAATGAAAACATATATTTATATATGCAGGCAGTTGAAGTAAACTAAGCATATAAAAATTAAATAATGCAGTAGACAGTAGTTTTCCTTGTCGTATTTCTTCTCCGCGTAACTTTCAGGTTCTTTCAATTTTTGGGGCTAGATTGTGGTAGCGTTGAATTGAGTAAACTAAGCCGGAGTTGCTAAGTAGTAGATGGTGTCAAAATAACATGAGAATGTCAGGGCAACCATCACTTTGCGATGATTAGTTCTCTTTTGGTTTAGACTCTTATGTATTAATTAGGTCGTCTAGTGTAAGCTTAACAGTTCCATACTGTACAAGGATGGATGTTAAAACTTATGCAGTCAGTCACATTATCAGCCAAGAAATCATTCAAAAAAAGATTTATTTATTTATTGAAAAATTTGAAATAAATCTATGTTAATTTTTGTTCTCTTTACTTCATGCGACGCTATCATCGTTTAAAACTAGTTAAAACAACTGGTCAGTGGCTGCATTTGTCTGTAATGTTCACACGCTGACAATTACTTGCCAATCGTATGCAAGTAGATTTTTCGTTGCTTTTGTTTAAAAAAAAATTGACAGATAAATAACCGAGGGCCAAGTCAGCTAATATTTGGCATTTCATAACATTTTTTAGTTCCAAAATCCCAAAATTTATTAATTTTATTAATAAATTGATTAAATAAATAGAACTCTACATAGTAATAAATTTACAAATAATTAGTGGTTTAAAAACACCCTGGAATAAAAATTTGAATATACTAATAGTATTTATTGTGCAAGTGTTTAATGATATATTTTATTCTAGAGCAAAAGTTGCAAATTTGCGAGAGAATAAAGTTCATTCAACACGAACCCAACACAATGTTTTATACTTTCAACAGAAAAGCATGTATTAATTTAAATTGAATTATTTTAAATTTTATTTTATTTTATTATTAATAATTCCAAACAGTTAAATAAATTTTATCCAATTTCGATAACTATATAATTGTTTGGTAATCATTGGCGTAACTACGTGGGCCCAAAGGGACCCACCCCACCTAGACGAATTTTGACCCCCCCCCCCCCCTTAGAACACGAACTTCATGAAGCATATAACTGCAGTTAGAGAAAATGAAATTGTATTTCTTGACTAAGGAATTTGCTGATCAAAATTATTTAAAAACGTTGGCATCAATATTTAATTAAATTATTTGTTTTTTATTTGTTATACATGACCAACCCGATAGAAAAAACCACCTACCATTGAAGTGTTAGAAATAACCCGAATCGAACTATTTGTTGACAATTATGATAAATATTTACGGTTCAGATTTACAGTTCATATCACTGATCTTCATTTCAATGTAATAAGGAAATAACAAAAGTTTATCATTTCCCATTGAGAATGGAATACCAACAATGTTGCCAAAAAAGTATCAACAAATTGATCGTTTATCTTATTCCCCATATTAGCGAAGGTTCTCCATATTAGTGAAGTTTAAATAGATGAGGAGCGGGAGGAACCAGCGTTTCATCTACTTTGCACGTGTCCAGCATTGGCCGGCATTAAACGGCAAATTCATTTTGAAACTCACACATTTAAAACTCTCACCGACCTGAGTAATTATAAAATCAGCGCAAATACTTAGCTTCACTAGGAGCTTCAAATGGCTCGAGTTGGGGAATGAGATCTCTTGGTATCACAGCCAACCTATTTCGGTCTTAGTATGTCGTCCTCTGGTTCTGTTTTGGTGACAGTCACTGCAACCTAGCTTAACCTTACATAAATAACCTAACAAAAAAAGTCTAAATGACAGTAAATTTGAAAATTAACCTCAAATTGCAACACCCGTTATATATTAAATAAAAGAAAGAAATAAAATCGGAAAATTTATTAGTTTTTTTTCAGCAGTATTACGAGGTCAGGCCTACCCTAGAACAATTTACTGGTATTTGCTTTACGCCAATGTTGGTAATTGGCAAATTAAATGACCCACAATGAAAAATATCAAATTTTGTACTAACTAGAACGGTATAAATCGAAAACTAAATTATCGAAATCAAAGGGAAATTCTTTCGTACATTGCTGAATATGACAAAATAACACGAAAACAAATTAAAAAAAAAATGTTAAAAAATCCACAAAAAACATTTAAATAAAGAAAAAGTAATAAAAAATTATTGGAAAAAAATAATAAAAAAAATATAAAAAACAAATAACAACTGACCTGAAAAATTGTGTCCACAGACCGACAGACATACACTTTTCGACACCCATAAGTCGAGTCACAATTAACTATCGGATGTTTTGGTCAAAGATACCTATTTATCTAGTTTGGAGTCAATAGGTCAAACAATTTTCGAGATATCTTGGACTGAATAACAATCACATAAACTATATAGGTTTCGATAGTTAATAACTAATAATTAATAAACCAAAAAACAATTACACAAAAAAGTAATTTTTTCTCAATGAAAATTTATTTCAAGAAACATGCTGATTAGTTTGAATATATTGTTTTTTTTATATAATGAAAGTAATAATACATCATTTAATTAGAAGCTAAAGTGATACTTTTTGTGTTGAGTCTATAGTTTGACGGCCGACCATAGGGAGGCCGACAATTATAGACGAAACACAAAAAGTCACTTTAGCTCCGAATTAAATACACTATTTTTCGGCAAACGTTTAAATTTTTTATAAATATGAAATTAATACATCAAACTTTTTATAAATATGACTTTTTATCGTCATAATTACTTCCAAAAAAAGAGAAAAAAACATTTAAATTTGTATGAATAAAATTTTTTTATCATAGCAGCCTTTTCAAAATTTCATAATCCAATTGAAATAGTTATTATTTTGTTGTCATAGCTATACAATAATTCCAAATTTCATTATCCAATGAAACTGTTTGTTATGTTTTGTTGTCATAGTAACATACAATAATTCAAAATATCATAATTCAATGAGAATCAACTTATTTTTTGTTGTCATGGTTATACAATATGTTTTAAAAAATAACAAATAACAAATGCTACTTTACGGCCTCCGTAATATAAAATAATAATGGCATTACTTTTGCTGTCGCTAGACGTTACTTTTGCTGCCAGGTTAAAAAGTAAGACTTTAGCTAACTCCCTAGCGGCAGTAAAGTTAAACTTTACAGCCGTTTGCCAAAAAAAATATTTTTGTTGATTTTTTTATGAAATTAAATCAAATTATTTATAAAATACAATAAAAAAAGTCAGAGTTCAATATGTGGCGAACATTAAAACTAAAATCATTTCTCAAAAGAATTTAAAGTTTAGTAGGGTAGGATTTCGTTAACATTTATTAAAAAAACAAAAAATATTTTTTATTATTCAGATTTTGTTTTTTCAAAATAATTTCGAGTTCTTATTTTTCGTGTCAAATTAAAAATGTAATTCTCTATGTAAATTATATTGCATCGCCTCGCCATCAATTTGATTAATACAATAAGACAAATTTCATGTAACTTGTATAATCTATTTACAAATACAATTAAACTCTGAAATGTTATTGTGTTTTGAGGGAATTTAATTTATATGCGTGAAATAATCTTGTTTTCTTCTAGCGACACATTCTTTTTCTCTCTCCAAATTCTCATTTTTCGGTTTTCAAGCCACTCCTGCTAGTACGACCAATTTTTTTTTAATTTCTTTTTGTTTAACAATCGATACCATGGGGCAAAGCGTAACAACTCTTTCCTTCGTAAGACCCAATTAATTCTCTGTTACTCATGGGCGGAATTAATCACCTTTTTCCTTCGTAAGACCCACTCCACTCTCTCAAACTCATGGGCCGAAGTCTAACATCTCCTTCCTTCGTAAGACCCACTCCACTCTTCTAAAATCTTGGGCCGAAGCTTCACATCTCTTTCCTTCGTAAGACCCACTTCATTCTCCGTTACTCATGGGCCGAATTAATCACCTTCTTCCTTCGTAAGACCCGCTCCAATCTCCTTAACTTATGGGCGAAAACAAATTTTTCGAATTTTCTGATTTTTTAATTTCTATCCCTAACGTTACCCATATGTTACCATAACATGAACATCTCCTAACGTTGACCATCTATCTGTTGACAAAACAGATATGGGGTCCTTATGGATATAAAATCAGATTTCATCTAATTAAGCAGAACCTCCAAATATCTGATCTTAAAGGAATATCCCCAACGTTACCCATATGTTTTTACAGCATGAACATTTTCTGACGTTAACCATTTATCTGTTGACGAACAGGTATGGTTCTTATGGATATTTAATACGACATTTCGTCGTTAATCAGATATTTCTTCTCAAAGCGATCTTTTTCTATGGTACACGTCTCCGAGGTAAACATTGGTCTCAGTCAACTTTGTGCTGTCAGACTTTACCAAACTTGTGTTACCATATGCACTCCTTTACTTACGCTAAATTTCTGCTTATTCTTACTTTCCGAAAAATGAATTAATACTTACGTTTATACATGCTAGTATTGTCTCAGTCAACTTTGATCTGTCAGACATTCAGCACCACCGGCGTTACTTTTCTGCTTCTCGTATTTTAAACGAACCATTTAACCTATGGTACACATCTCCACAAATATTGGTCTCAGCCAACTCAGCTCTGTCAGACCTATATCTCCACTCGTGTTATCATGACTCCATAATTGTTTGTTTCTTTTTGCAGAACTCCAAATTCGTAAGACCCATAATTTTTTTTTCTCCACCAAATGGTATCGATTACTAAACAACTCTTTCGCTTAACACAATCTCTCCTAACACATTAATTTTTAACTCTCTCCTAACACAATTTCTTCTAACCTTCATAAGATCGAACATCGACAGATAATACCTTACTTAGGTCACATCTGAAGATGGCTCGACTCAATTTTGCCTCTTTTCGCCACTAACTGTCCACTCTACATCTTCGGACACCTCCAAACTTTTTCTTATTCCCTACAACTACTGAAGCAAAACTCTTTCCTTCTTTCCTCCTCAACTCTACTTAATTTTTAGGGGGGGGGGGGAGTGTTATGGCGAACATTAAAACTAAAATCATTTCTCAAAAGAATTTAAAGTTTAGTAGGTGATGATTTCGTTAACATTTATTAAAAACACAAAAAATATTTTTTTACTACTCAGATTTTGTTTTTTCAAAATAATTTCGAGTTCTTATTTTTCTTCTTAAATTAAAAACGTAATTCTCTATGTAAATTATATTGCATCGCCTCACCATCAATTTGATTAATACAATAAGACAAATTTCATGTAACTTGTATAATAACTTGTATAATAATTGTAACTTGTATAATCTATTAAAATACAATTAAACTCTGAAATGTTATTGTGTTTTGAGGGAATTTAATTTATATTCGTGCTACTTAATAATGGTTCAAGACCATTAGTGAATGTGGAAGCTACTGTACCGGAAGAAGTTTGGAAAAAAATTTAATTCATCATATGGTTGATACAACAACATTTTGTCTGCTGCCTTTTGTGTTTACTTTACGTGAAGATTATAATTGTTAAATCATAATGCAGATTCAGCTTAATCAACGCATTCAAAGTAACTCATTATATTGAATACAACATCTCGTATCAACATATTCATCTTCTGGAGAATTCAACGCCACTAGCAGCCGACCTCTATATTAAAATCTACCTCCACTCAACGCAGTATCATCTAAAAATACAACCAAATAAATTGTATAATTGTGTTCCACAGATTCGCGCAACAGAATTAACAGCTGTTTATTTTATTCTGTTAAGACTAACAACGCACACAATTATGGTTGTAACATAACAAAACTTAGCCTTTATTTAGTGTTGTCAGAAGGATAATAGTTATTTATTACCAAGGGTGTAAAACAGTAAATTTCAGTCCAAATGATGATTTGTTATTCACAACAACTCACTACGGTTGAAATTAACTTTTCGTCTGTGGTACATGCATCATGTTTTATACTTCCTACAAGAGGAAGTTGTAAATAAAATAAAATATGTTGTAGTTTGAATAAATAGCGAGTTGCTAGCTAAGTAGCTCACTTTGTTTGTTCACACAATGGCAGTAGCTGTACTACAGTAACTCGACTGCTCAACTCGCACCTTTACTCGCCCTCGTGTAAACTAGGCAATATATGGGCAACATTTAAATATTAGCATTATAAACTTTTTTTATTTATCCTTGAATCATTTACAATTGATTCTACTTACTTTGGTGGTCTAGCTATAAAAGATGGATCCATATGCAGTGGTGCTGGTGGACTGTATGGTCCAAGTCCTCCTGCAGTTAATGGCGCAACCCTTGCAACATATCTCCCTCCCGGACTTAAACTATTTATTACCACAGACTGCGTTGTAGCATTCAATGACATCTGACCCAGAAGTTTATTTGTAACGTTAGACTTTATTTGGATCTGTAAAAAGGTAAATATCATCAGTGTTAAATATATGTATATGAAAATGATATATTATATAGCTAGCCGTTTTAAAGGTATGAGATTTGATGAATGTAACTCATTTGAATAATGTATTTCTTATAGATCGTTTCTTACGAACTTACCCTCACATTCGTATAAAAAATATACATTTTATTTATTATTTATCTTAAGGCATTTTTCAGAAATATATATTGTATCAACATTATTTTCTATCATTTTCTACGGTAAAGTGTTTCTATTTATATGCTTTCATGATATCAATTTCATGATGGTGTTGATGATGATGATTTTAATCAAATACAAAATTTATTATGCAAATAAAATTTTCTACTTAAAGTTTTCACTATTGAAAATTAGATAAAATAAAAGGAAACACTTTCCAAATAAATAATTATTTTATTTGAAACATGTAAATATTCAAGGGATAATGTGTTACTCTATCGATTTAAGTTTTTCTGTTATTTCTCATTTCAACACTCAGTAGAAAATGAAACATTTTAGAAAATTCTTACATAAATAAATAAGAAATTTAAAATAATTTATTTAATGGTGTGAGAGTTGGATTGAGAGTTGTAACTCATTTTTGAATTATTATATTTTGTTAGTTTTTTGGTTTCTATTTTATGGCAAGGATCTCCATATTAAGCTTTGATCGAAAAGTCGATATTCTTATTTTGATAAATAGAAAAACCTCAAAAATTCAAAATTTTAAATGTTTCTGACTTTTTATTTAAGTATACAAGCATTGTAGCCAATGGAAACTGAATGGGGTTTTGGAAACGCAACAGCAAACACAAGAAAAATTTAACAAAACCCTTCGTAAAACCAATGGGTAAATATCATTTCTAAATATAATGTTTTGCACTTCGGAATTGTCAAATATTCATTAGATGAATAAATATTTTTTTTTTGAGAAATGAGATATTTTATCGAACATTTTTTGATTTATTGATTCAAGCTTTTTTATGTTATTTTTGATGGTTGTATTAGAACACTTTATTCCTTTTTACTATTTATTGGTATATTAAGATTATTTTTTATTCTTTGAAATTAATATATATGACACTCGATTTATTTTTCTTTGACAGTTTTATTTTGATTTGAATGTTTTAAGGAGAAGGTTCTGCTCTCAAATTTTCAATTTTCAGTAGAGATAACAAATAAAACTAATGGAAGCTGATATTTAGAACTTTTTGAGAGGTTTATGAGTTTTTGTTTTGAAATAGTTGGAAACTGTGTTTGATGGTTTTAGGAAAATGGACAGCTTGCTGAAACTGTAAAAAACTGTTTAGTGCTTTACCGAAAATAAAAGAATTTTTTTATTTATAAATGATTAAAACACAAGTTTTTTGTTTGAAGCAGAGTACAATTTTGTTTTGTTAAACCGTTCTTTTTACTCCTCAAAATAGTATACACAAGTTAATGTTTTTATATTTTTGATATCGTTCTTACTCGTAAGAGTAAAATTTTTTTTTATTTTACTTAACTCCATAATCAACTCCAAGATTATTTTTTTTTTCATTGCATATGCGGGGATGTAAAGCATAAAATTTTAAATAAAAATTAAGAGTGTAAACATTTGCAAAAAAAGCATTAATTTCGATTTAGGAGTACGAACGTTATTTTTGATTTTCGCTTATGTATTTGTGAACGTTTTATTTTTTAAACTTACTCTCTTTGAAAGAACGGAGTTAACTAGTGACATAAGAAGCGTTTTAGACTCTAGTTTGATAAAAATAAACAACAGTTTTGTATTAAAAGTTTTAATCATTGTTGCGCTTACCAAAACGAAAGCCATGGTTTTATTACAACAAATTGTGGTTGACCGACATCACGAAACTCAAAATCTAAAACTTGTTAATCATTTTCGCAAGAAAAAAATTGATTATAACTGAGACAGTAAAACAAACTGCAAACTATGTTAATTTTATTTTTTCTGCTTATGACGCAAAAAAAAAAAAAAACTAGAAACATAAACAAAACTCAAGATAAGATTTCATATCTTTAAATTTAAATAAAAGTTAAGAAAAAAAACGTCTAGAAGTGATAGACAGTACCAGAAGCAAAGACATAAAACAAATGGGGAAAAAAAGTTGAAAGAAACGTTTATTAACTTAGTTTAAAACTTTTATAGTTCTCTTCACTACTATCCATTGTCTTTTTTTTTGTTGCTAGTTATAAATATATTATAATTTTCTACCATCATCATAATCATAATCAAAATGTATTTTAACAAATTTACATAATAATAATAAAGACAAAAATAAAATAAAAAGGAAGCTACCAAAAAAAAAACTTTTCTCCGGAAGAAAAATATAAAAAAAAGTGAAAAACGAAAGAAAAAAATTAAATTGCAGGATAAAATTATCTTTATTGTATAAATCCTTCTATTTTATTTATTTTCCTTTTTTTTGTGACTAGATAATAACAAAAAAAAAAACTTAATGAAGAAAAATAAAATGAATACAAAAAAAGTAATGAAATAGACGAACCTTTCAAGTTCGTTTAATTTTAAAGCTTTTTGTTTAAAGTTAACTGTAAAAATTTTTTATGAGGTATTGTTATCATGGTTAGAATTGATAACAAGCATTCAAATGTTTATCTTTTTTGTCGAATAAAATTAAAAGTTAGCTTTAATTTTCAAACTAAGCTGAGAAACAACTAAGCATTTTAAATTAATCTTGCAATCACACTGACCAAAAATAGATGTCTGTTAGCTAAGCGCGATTTGTTTGGTTGCCAACAATTCAGCTAGTAGCATATTTTTGATGATTGTACGCTTTTACTTGCTCAAAAAAACGAGCCATCGTATGACTCTACATATGGGCGCTGGATTACTCAGTAAACATATCTAAAAAAAACATTAAGGGGATTTCAAAGTGTTGGTAAGAAGGAATTGTTCATTGGGCTAAGTGGCTTTCAGCAATGTTTTGTTAAAGCAACATGTAATGCACGCACATGCATAATCTATAATTTAAATATTGCTCTTTTAATGGTCTAGACCTCAATTTAGGAGTGTGTACATTGTTTTTAACTTTCCTTCCCTGTTTAATCGCATCCTGAAGATGTACATCCTTGACAAACTTTTTATTCTCCCCTAATAGTTATAATAAAAGGTAAAACCAATTATCAACCGAAAATTCCATTAAATGTGTTTATCTTAACGATTTCTCTTCGAGATTTGGGCCAGACTTAACATTTTCAAACGGCCCAAGCTTAGACCAAGTTTGGTCTGATGTTGTGGTACCAAGTCTTTCAATCCAGCTTGAGCCAAGTCTGACAAGGGCTAGGTTTACCAAATATATTTTTTTCCGACCTCCTTTAAAAGTGTGGAAAGAGGTTGTGGGCTCGTTTTTGAACTCCAAATGTGATTATTGACAAAGCTTTTGAGATACAAATCAACATCATCGATGAAAATGGTTTTTTCTCCGAAAGACAGCAAATATAAATTTTGCAGACTTATTTCAGTCAGCAAAGTGACACTTTTCCTGCCTAGGCAGCAAAGCAAGTACTTTGCTGCCTAGGCAGCAAAATAATTAGACTTCATAGAAATAAACAGATATTGCGATTAAAAAAAAAATTTTTTTAATCGATTTTTTTTTTCATTTTTAAAATTTTGCTTTATTTTTAAAGTAATAATTATTAAATTACATATCATTGTAATTAATCGGAGAAAAAATTATATGTTCAACTCGGCAGCAAGGTAGATTGACTGCCTTGGCTGAATTCCTAGCCTCGCTCGCTCGGCTATGAACTATCAGCCGCGGCAGTCAATCTACTACTTTGCTGCCTAGTTAAACAAATAACTATTATTCAAAAAAATCAGAATCCACTCATTCTTTCTTTCACAATAAACTCACCTGGTATATTTGTATTAATTAATCCTTGTGTATATAGTTCATCCATCGCAATAACAATGATTAAGGTCCATTTGACATTAATTAAGCTAAAGGCTAAATGTATTTAGACAATGTTATGTCGGATAATTCAAACGGCATTATTATAATTCGAACCACTGTCCCGCTCACACGAAGTTTGCCTTAACATAAATCCTCATATTTGTTTACCTAGTTGCTTTAATTTTTTTTAAAAAAAAATAATTTCTCATACTCAATCCATGGTCGTCATTAACTATAGTTTCCGCTACACAAATTTATTATTCAAAACAAACAAAAAAACGGTGGTGTTATGTTCTTTGTTCAATTGGTGACCGAATTCACTATCAACCAGTTGTAAATGGCCTTCATGCGAAATACACTGATTTTGAGTTGCACTGCGTTCTCACAAGCATAATTTCACTATCATAATTAATTTTTTTTTAAACTCGAACCGTAACCGCCATCTACTATAGTTGTCGTAAGACATGGCCTAAAAAGTTGTGAAATATCTACCAATTTGATTTTCTCAATTCAGTCTGTTCGTCGATCACCTTAAACGTTAACCGAGAACAGTTATATATAATAACTATGTTCATATGTAAACCTTACATACAATAATATTATAAATTGGTTGTAGTCTTCGATCTTAAAGCCTGATAAATCCTTAGTGGATGAATTGGAAAATGTAATTTCCTAAATACGTTTTATAATAATTGTCTCTGTTCACATTAGCGAAGACTTAACCTTTTTTTAGTACAACTAATTTTCGAAGATAAATGTCCTATAGGAAAGCTTAATTCGTTTAATGAATTTGTGATGTAAAATCTTTTTATTTTGATTATAAATACAAGAATTTTTCATATAGAGGTCGCTTAGTCGTTTATATCTTTCCATCTTATCAAATTGGAAATTGTGACGTTTTGATTTTGATTGTCAACACAGGTTTTTTTATAAGACGCGCGATAAAATCTGTTTTGTTTTGGTTTTTAAAATGCATTTTAACTATAAGTAGTGCACTAATCGTTTTTGTAAATAATTTCAAATAGTGTTAATGTCCCTAATTGTGTTAGTTTTGTATATCACGGGTCGTGTAGTGCGTATTAAAGAAACCAATAACTAAATAAAATTAACATACGTGTTGTGTGCAGTTATTGCGGTAAAAGCAGGTGGACCTTGAAAGTGGAGTTGGATGGTATATTTCCCCTTGTTAAATTCACATGTTATTAATTGTGGACTACGTGTCATCATTAGCTTCACGATTGTTCTACCAAAAATAAACATCCAAGATTGAGATCTCGTCTGTGATCATTTTGTTTGGTTGGGACACAAAAATAAATGCATTAGAAGACTCTGTTGTAAAATCATAAAAAGGGGGATAATTTATTTAGGGATATACGAACAATCATAACCTTGTCATTTATCTAAGCCGTGGAAATTTCTCAGTACAAAACAAGCCCATCTATGTATTCATAGAAGGTGCAATAATCTCTTTAGATGTAATTATTAAATATGATATTTGATCATAATACCATAAGTTATTGGATACCATAGAGATTTTTTTTTACTATAATGTTATTAAGACCATCTATATATTTCGAACTATACAACTAGTATCATAGTTAGAATTATTATTTACATCTATAAATGTTATGTATGAGCGGTGCTAGTATTTAAATACAAAGATTATAAATATATACCAAATAAATTTTGTTGAATTATTGGATTGGAACCTTGTGGAAAGAAACCTTGCCATTCCTTGTGGAATGTGTGAGTACGTGTGTGTGAGGCTGTAGGTGTGTGAATGCCTGGAGGTATGGATAGAATCCTATTTACTGATACTAATTTTATTGTAGTAAAATTTACAACCTAAATATATTAATATGATGTCTCCTAATACAAAAATAGGGGTGACTAACGCAAGTTTGAGTAATTAAGTTTTAATTTTTCTATACCGCATCAGTAAAGTGCAAATGGTTTAATTATTGAATTCAATTTGATTAGTAAATCCAATCAGGAGATTTCCACTATTGTGTTTTATGATCCAGGTCAACTGAATAAAAATAGTTGTATAAAATTTGAATGTCTGACGAACCTAAGTTCCAGAGACCTGATGACGATTCTTTGGTACCAACAAGAGACGCTCAATCAACTGGTGATAACGGGACAACTGTTATCTGCAACGCACATCATTCATTGACATTCCAAAATCCGCGTGATCGTCTTCCAATAAGAAAAAAGGAATTATCAGAAGCATATATTGTACTGTTTGGAAAATTTTACAACATTAATATCAATCGGTGAAACGAGGTGTGGTAAAAGAACGCAAGTTTTACAGCTGCTGCGAGAGATTCTCATAGCAACTATATATTGAATAACTTTCTTTATGACGTACAAAAAAAGGAGCAATAAACACCATTATTGTGATTACGCGATTTCTAATAAAATTTTAAACTAATTTAGAAGACTAAAAAAAAGTATTACAACATATTGCATAATGGTTGGACCAAGCTCTCCAATCAGTAAATTTTATTTCGACAGCTATCTATTGATAGTAGTTTTTTTTGTATCACAATGGATGTCGAAGTTTTTATTTGTGTTATGTCTGCAATTAGCATGCAACATCCAATATAAATATGTCGGTATTTCTTCTTTGGAAAATGGAAGTTCGGAGTGGATATTTTATTTTACTTACGGTAAATGCCATACCCTCGATGATGAAGGCGGTGTGTGTGGTTATGTATGTACGAGCGTATGGGGTATGGATGATGGTGTATATGTAGGCACGTGTGGGTACGTGTCGGTGTTCATGTGTGTGTGTGTGGGTGAATGAATGAGAGGATAGAGTACGTGGGCGTGTGAACGGTGAGTAAATGTGGGGTTGGACGTGGTAATCGTGGTTCTTTCGCATACGGGGTGGCCAGAGTCTCATTCTTTCACTTGCTTTTTTCTTCTCATTTCCGTATATATCATGTATTTCGCGTACATTACGATTATTTGTGCTGAAGTAGCAGGATTTCTTACTCGATCCCAATGATTGAAGCTAGTCAAGGGCTATAAATAAACCTCGCTAGGTACGCGACCTGCTATGCGACCTCGTTGATTTCCAACGAAGAAGCGCTTCATTACAACAAAAGTTGATATTTTACGTTATAAATCTTCCATATGAACTTTTTTCGTATGGTTAAGCTTAATATCTTAACTGGTAGCTTAGTAAAATTTGAAAAGCCTCAAGACGTTTGAAAAAAATCAGATGTGTATGAAAAAAACATTCATAATCAATTTTAGGTCTTTTTGATAAAAATGAATGTCTAGACTCGATTTACTCCAACTTATTTAATTTCTACTTTACACGATTTTTTATTTTGTGCTCAATGTTTTGTTAAAATTTCACGTAATCAATTAATATTTTGAAATGATTAGGATTTGTGGAAACAAATATTTTGTTGAATTCATAAATAAACGTTGATTGCATGTAGTTTAGGAAAAGAACAAGAAATATTAAAGTACTCCTCTGAAAACATTTAAATCAACTTGAATTGCTTGAAAATGATAAAAATAATAGTAAATATTTTGAACCAATGATTTCTATCCCAAACAAGGGTAGGAGCAGTAGTTGTTTGAAAAATAAGTAATTTTATACCTTTTGCGGTAGTGAAAAACTGTTTAAACTCTTTTTTTAATAACAAGTGTTGTCTAATAGGAATTACTATACGTATCACAACAACAGTAAACAACGCAAACATACAACGCAACACATAAACAACTTTTTTTTTTTAAATTGCAGACTTTGAGTCTAATGAGTTACCAATAATTCAGCAACTGTTATTCTCAATCGGTTATGTGAGAATTATTTTTTTGAGCTTGGAATAGCATAGCCTCTCCAAAGTAATACTCTATAGCTAAGATTAATAGTGCTGCTCTTGACTAAATAAAGATCCTTCACAAGCACCCCTAAGATATCACTTTGGCTACCGATTCCTAATTGGTGTTGCCAGTGGTATTTGACATAACAGGTTAGCTTGATATCAATAGCAGCAACGCGTACTACAAGTGAGGTTGTCACATTCACAGATCAAACGTTAAGTTAAGTCATATACAGGTCAACAACAACCTATCTTTTCATGAGGTAGATAATGATACATTTTACTGGTCATTGAATTGAAGGCGCAACAAAAAGAAGAAAGCTTTGATTCAATTATCTTCTCTAACAAATCTTATTAACTGTTACGATATTGACTGTTATTTACAATTTCTAAATAACCTTGACCTTAAATGTAGCAAAGTTTCCATAAAAAATTTTAAACTTTTCACTTGAATAATATTTGCTTTTATTATTTTGTGCTTCGTCATATTTTTATGCTTATTATTTATTTTTTATTTGTTTACCACATTTTCCCAAGAATTCTTAATACATTCCATCACACATTCTTTTAGAATTCTTGTTTCTAGAAAATTTAGTAGTTGGAACAAAGAGAAGGAACTCTAGTTCTTTATTTTGACAAGCTAAAATAATTGTAGCCAGCAAAATGTTATTCCTTTTTGTCGTTACCAACATCGTTCAATTACAGCTTTGATGTTGTATAACATATAATTTTTTTTTGATTAAAATGTAGAATATTTTAAAATAAATCAAAAGCTTATCATCTAAAATTTAAGATATTACACTGCTAAACATAATCAACTTGGTTAGCCATCCGAATATTATTTATAACAAAACAAACTCTAATTTATTCACCATAAAACCTTAACGATTTCGAATAAAACAAATACGGCAAAACATTTGTCTTCTATATTTTCCGCTTGTTTGATTTGGTTCTATAAATTTATTTTCCCTGTTACAACTACGAGCAAAACATTATTAGAAACTCAAACTCTTTGATTAATCAACATAAAAACTTTTTCGGAAAAGTTAAACAAAATTAAAACAAAAAAAGTCAAAAACTGAACTAATTTCTTGTAATAATTCACCCAACAACCAAAATAATATAACAAAGACCAAAAATTCCACCTAATTTCCTTTCAGATTACCGTTTTAACTAAATACAAAAAATAAAAGTAAAATAAATCACATAAAAAAAAAACTTAATAAAAACTTGAAATAAATATCAAA
Organism: Diogma glabrata; assembly: GCA_963693315.1. NCBI lineage: Eukaryota > Metazoa > Arthropoda > Insecta > Diptera > Cylindrotomidae > Diogma > Diogma glabrata. Next base: position 42,161,276 of record OY856187.1, on the reverse strand, counting down.
CAATAAATTTTAAGAACTTTAAGTAAACTTTTTAATTTTTTCTTCATTGTGCTTTAAAGACGATTAACAATAGCAGTAAAAAAGCTTCTTTTTCGTTGTTTAAATAGAAAAAGGAAATCTAAGAATAAGGAGTTTTTTTTTGTTTCAGAATAAAAAATTTGTTGACTTTTTTTTGTTTTTAGTCTTGTTATAATTTCTGTTTTCGTTTTTTTTTCTAAAATAGGAAAATGGAAAAACTAGCCGCAGGACTAATTCATTTTCTCTGTCTGTTTTGAAGATAGAAACAAAAAATCTTTCATGTATTTGGTTTACAGAAAAATGGGGAAACTAAAAGATCGCTTTGATTTTTAAAAAATGTTTGTGCTGAAATGTGAGCATTAGATTGCAGATAATTTTATAAATTTTTTATTTCTCTCCAACATTTCGATTTTAATTAGTTTCTACTAATCAATTCTTCAATACATATTCTTCATAAAATAAATATGCAGACTGCAACAAATAGTTTAAATCATCCAAGGTTTCCAGCCACATTCGAATTACATTTCTCGTCAATCTTCATATGGAATTTTGAAATTGAGAAAAAAATATAGTTCACCCAAATATAGGTTGACAGAAAAATTTTTTCATTAGTCGATTGGTGATATCGTAAAAACCACTTGTAAAAACCGATATTAAATATTTCTCCTAAATTCTCTAGAAAAACTTGAAATACATATCAAAAAATGCAAGTAGTTGTTCGCCATTTTCAGCATAATGGTAAAAACCATCCTTGTGTATTTCGATATATGTGTTTAGTAGATCTTTCCTTGACGTTGGGCTAATCTTTCTGACTTATGTATTTTTTCCTCGTATATTCTTATGAAGCAATTTTTGTTACCAAATTTTGTGTTGTTTTTTGTTTTGATTGTAATTTGAATGCTGGCTTAAGACTTTTTAGAAAGATAAAGGAAAATGAACTGATTCCTCTAACTGATTTCAACCACTTCTTACTAGGTGATGATAATAATAGATACTAGGTGATGATAATGCACCTAAGACCATAACGAAATTAATAAATCAGTCCTCATTTAAGATCCTGTTTCTTTGTATATTAAGATGATCTTCTGATCGTTGCTGACACCTTTTTAAAGTATAGCTGAGCAATTTCACGAAGATTCAACAACGTTTTGACTTGACCCCTTTTAATTTTGATTATTTTTTGTTTACAGATAGTCTTTCATAAATAAAAAATACAAGTTCTCTTTGAATTTTTTTTTTCGACCAGGGGTCTTCACAGGGTGTGAATTTGTATTTTGTGATGTGAGTGCATTTTGACAAGCGATTGTAGAAAAACTACTCAATCGATTTTCATAAATGATATGTCGTTGAATAGGTATTAGAACAAAGTTTTGAAAAATGTGCACTGTTTATTTTTTGAAATAATTTTTAACGGTGTAACATAAGAAAAAAACGGTGTAATCGAAGAAAAGATGGCGCTACGTCTTTTTTTTTAACTAAATTGAAGCTTATTTTACATCTAACAACTTGTGAAAGTTTAGAACTAGCATTATTTTTTGTTTTAAAGATAAAATTCGTTGTGCATATGACTGTCGGGAATCAGTATTTTTTGTCCTGAAGGAAAATTATAAAAATGGCGTTATAAACTAAGAGATTTTTTTTTATGTTAAATATCAAATATTTTATTATTAGATGAACTTTTTAAAATATTATAAAACTTATATATGTAGTACAATAAATAAAGTAAATACAATTGTTAAAAATGATTTACTTATTTTACAAACAGAAGTTTCTTCTGAATAGGAAAACACTTCTGCAATTATTTTCTTTGTATCAGATGGCATAAAAAATGAAATGTTTATTTATCACTTTTAGTAATCACTTATCACTCTTATAAAAAATAATTTGACAGTCTCGACTGCAAACAAAAAAGCCGTATAAATAACTAAATCTATTTAGGAACTTTTGACTGGAGAAGTATTATGTTATTATCGAATCATAAAGTAAAAGATTGTATTTTAACATTAAATTACAAATATTTTATTATTGAATAAACTTTTTAAAGTATCATACAAATTATATATGTAGGTTAAAGAAAATCAATATAGTTATTAAAAATTATTTATTTATTTTACATTCAAAAGTTTCTTATGAGTTGGAAAACATTTTTGCAATTATTGTCTTAGTATTTAATGGTACAAAAGAATGAAATTTTTGAGTTCCACTTATAGTAATCGCATTTTTATATCGATTTTGAAATTTTTCTTTTGTTAATTGATATTCATTTTTATCGGCGTATCTAAAGTTCATGGTAGATTCCCATTTTAAAGCCCATTCGAAAATTTTTTTGGCGTATCAATAATATCTCTGCTCCCCATACTATAACGGTGTGCAGCACGCTTCAGTGTACCACCTATCCCATCGCAAGGTCCCTTTCCATGGCTGGTAGCATAAAAATGGCATTCTGCATCAACCTTAAAGTCTTTTTTATCGTGGTTTATTTTTGTATTGAGAAGGTGCACCGTCGGTGTTATAAATTATTTTCCTAATATTAGAATTTATATGCGTTTTTATGAATTCAATAAGTTTTGTAATGAAAAGATGGACTGTAGTACTGTTGTGATATCCGAAATGAGTATAAAACTTCGGTGCTGTATATATTCACTTGCGACACTTTAAAATAAATGACAAATGGATGAATAGTAGCTTGTGAATTATTATAATGATAACCTTGAAACGAATCCTGAATTAGGAAGGCGTAGTTTTCAGAAAAATCCCCTTGAACGAAGCACTCTTCTGGTTCTAATTTTTTTTCTTTCCTCAATGAATGTATATTGCTGTTTTGCTATAAAGTTGTGTGGTATCAAAATTTGTAAACGGTAAACAAATTTTTTCGTAAATTCTTCTACAGTTTCTATTAACGTATTCATATTGCATCGTTTAGTGCTATTGCATTGTTGATATTTGACTTGAAGGATTCCTTTAACGTCAAAATCATTTAGTAATCTTTCTTCCAGTTGTTGAAGTTTTTTTGAACATTCATTGCACTTCAATGTATGATAATCTTCTGTTGATTCACCTCATGAAACAAAGTCAATTAATGTTTTATAATTCTGGAAAGCAGCATCAGTAATCCAAGACATCTTAGAGTGTTGAATCATTAGTTTTATATTTTGATGTATGGTACACACGCACACATTATGAACTCCTTGGGATAATTTTATACATTCTTGTGGTCGAAGGGACGTGAATTTAGTAAATCTTATTTTCACATCAGGAAACTTATTTTTAAACTCCACGTAAGCTTCATTTAATGTACATAACAATAAGCGCTTTTGTGGATTTATGCTTAAATTGCTCATATATTCTTTATTGTACATATATAATTTTTATAATATTTTAAAAAGTTTATTTAATAATAAAATATTTGATATTTAACATAAAAAAAAATCTCTTAGTTTATAACGCCATTTTTATAATTTTCCTTCAGAACAAAAAATACTGATTCCCGACAGACATATGCACAACGAATTTTATCTTTAAAACAAAAAATAATGCTAGCACTAATCTTTCACAAGTTGTTAGATATAAAATAAGCTTCAATTTAGTTTAAAAAAACAAAAGGCGTAGCGCCATCTTTTCTTCAATTACACCGTTTTTTTCTTATGTTACACCGTTAAAAATTATTTCAGAAAATTAACAGTGTACATTTCTACCTATTCATTTCTACCTATTTCTACCTATTCAACGATATCATATATGAAAATCGATTGAGTAGTTTTTCTACAATCGCTCGTCAATATGCACTCACATCACAGAATAACAAAAAATTGAGGGGCACCCTCTGAAGACCCCTGGACCCCTATTTTTTGATTTTAATTAGCACAAAGTACAAAAAAAATCAAACTAATAATACAGTCAAATTCCTTTTTCTCGTAAACAAAAAATAACGCACGTCTGTTATTTTAGTATGTTTGAGTAAATAATAAACCTTTAAATATAAAGAATAAAAAAAAACAAAAAGGTACTTTTGGAAAAGGCCGAGTTTGAATAGTTCAAATTTAAAAAAATCATCTAAAAGCATAATTTTTTAATCAGTGTAATATTTTTATAAAGTCACAGTAAGTACCTTTCAAACAAAAAAACTTTACTCCAATCCAATAACCCGTTCAAATACAATTTAACCTTAATGTTTGATTGTCACTAAATTTCATAAGACATTTCGAGCCACCCTGTGTCAAAACTATTGAAAAAATAAACAAAAATAAAAAATACGTATTAATTTTTTTATGATTACCAAAGTTTTAAAAACATCGAAAAATCTACATTGCATTGCATTCTATCTACATTGCAGTATTGAAAGAAGTCGCCAAGTGCCTAAGACATGCTAATCGTCAGATCAATGTTGGAAAAAATAATTTCTTAATCCCGGAAGATAAATGCTTGGGCTACGTAGTAGGTAGAGGTGTATTCAAAATCGATGATGATAAAACCACTGCGATTCGCCAGTTTCCCGTGCCAACCGCGGTGAAATAGATTAGAAGATTTTTAGGTATGGTTGGCTACAACTGTTTGGTTATTTCTGCGCTCGCCTCATTAGTGGCGCCAATATCAGATTTGCTAAAAAGTTCTACTAACAAATTAGCGTAAACCTCTGAAGCTGATGAAGCTGATGTAGCCTTTAATTCGTCAAAGAAAGCAATGACGTCGTGCCAGTTCTGGTGAATCCTATCTTTTCTTAGCCATTAATGGTACAATGGGACGTGAATAATGATGGTGTGGGCTGTGTACTAGTACAGTTAGACAGACAGAGTTTTGAACACCCAATAGCATATATGTCCAAGAAACTGAACTCAGCTCAACGTAATTACTCCATCAGCGAAGAGAAATACGTTGCTGATATCCTAGATGTTAAGATGTTCCGTGCATACATCGAGGATCACGCTTTCAAACTTATTACCGATCACGCCTTACTTAAGTGGTTAATGCAGCAGAAAGATCTGTCAGGTCGTCTGGCACGATGGGCTTAAAACTGCAAAAATTCACTTTTGATTTTAACTATCGGTGTGGTAAGCTAAAGTGGTTTCAGATGCTCTTTGTGGGTGAACAAAATTCTTGGACAAAATTGATATTTTTAATCTTGATCTAAAATTCCCAACTTTCAACAGCGACAAATATCTTAAATTAGTAAAGATAGTTACTAACTCCTATTGTTCTCTTCCCGATTCATGCACGTCCGATGGACTTGTATATAAAAAATTTAAGTTCTCCCACAGTGGTGTGACTTGGAAATTGTGGATCCCCAAAGAGTTAGCGACCAAGTGGATTTCCCAGGTCCATGATCCTTTTACCTCTCTCTGCACACGGTGGCGTCACAAAAACTCTATTTAACTTACGTTGGTTTTAATTTTGGTCCCGGATAGCTACGCAGATTAAATCCTATGTTTCTCAATGTGACATCTGTGAAACTGTCTAAGCCCCTAACACCGTGCTACGTACTCTCATGATGACGTCCCTGAGATCGGAAAAACTCGATCAACGATTATATATTGAAATAATCGGTCTTTACCCCAAACTAGGTCCGGTCATACAGCAAGTTTTATTGTCTCACCCGCGTCCGAGCAGGTGAACAGAAGAGCCATCGCTGGGCTACGTGCGTGCCTCGCCGAAGATGATATTCGGTGGGATGTTTATCTTAGTGAAATTGTTTGTACTCTTCGATGTTCTGTACATCAAACTTTTGGTTGGTCTCCCTGTATGCTTCCTTTGGGCTACCCATGATCACTCATAGTACGTCCTAATCTTTTCTCCGACGCTTGAATTGTGCCCGGAAACGTGATTTTGTCTCCGGCGACATCGTCTTCCGTCGGGATTTCGTTTTTTAATAGCTATACGCTTCTCTCTAGTTCTCATCTTATTTCCTATTGTCCGAAGAGTCCCTCCCAATTTTCTTATCTGCTGTATCTCCCACCTTTATTCGGTCCTCGGCTTTGATTTTTTGTCTGGCCCGGCTAGTTCAGTCAGAAGAGCCTGAAAGTCAAGCCCGGCTCTCCTTTCGTATGTAGTCAGTCGAACTTCCTCATTTCGTCCTGTCCTGTAATGACCATCAAACATTAAGACAAATGGACTGTAACTTTCGTTCTCATAGATAGTAATATACCATCAGAAATATTCGAAAATGTGTTTATCCATATTTTCATCCCGTCTGTTTTCACTTTTGTTAAACTCTTAAGTACTTTTATCATTTAAAACCTCTATAACTGTTGATAGATTACAAAATTTTCTCAATTTCTAGAGAATTTTAAGAAAATTTTTAGTTAGATGGGAATTGGAAGTTGTAGTCGATCGGTTGGATTTTGTTTAAACTTTTGGACAGTTTTGGTTTGGAAAAGTAGTTTGGGCAGTTGTAAAGGCCTTGAAGAATTCAAAAATTTTTATATTCTTATTAAATCGAACATAGTTTTACGAGGAGTGATTTAAAGGTGAAATTAATGAGAAGTTAAGAAGAAAATTTTATTCAGTTAAGTTATTAGTGGATGTGAAAAACCTAATATAACAATATTATGAAAACAAAATGAAAGAAAAGTAAAGGATATTGGAAATAAAAGAAATTCAAATTCAAAGAAAAGGAAAATAAAGGTTATTTTATTTTAAACTCGCGTTGAGATACTTGGTTTAGTGGTCCCAGATAAAATTCTAAAACGGCATCAACAACAGGAGGTGCGAAAACCAATAAACTGAGAAGGGACACGGATTAGGTGAGTTAAGTTTTTTGTGGTGGTTTGTTTTTTATGTAAAATGTTAAAAGTTATAATGTTCGGAGATCCTTGGTGGTAACACTTGGACGCTTCAGATTGTGTTATTTTACTCTAAATTTTCTTGTAAAGAGGATGGATTCACGCCCACTAGAGCTAGTGCAGGGTGATTATAAATATTACCGTGCCCGACCAACTGGTAGACCTGCACGGTCTACCATACCTCTTACTACAATGCATTATACCATAATCATATATTTTAGTTTTGTGAAAAGTAGTTTCCTTAATTTTAATACATTTCATAAGAAAAAATGTAATATGCATTTGGAAATTACTGCCGAAATCGATACTTTTTTAGTATAGTTAACGTTTTTCAGCAAACTCTAAAGGACAGAATTAAACTCTGCATCCTATTGAAACAGTAACATCATACTTTTTTAACAATAAGTATTAAATAAAAGCATATTGTACAACGAACATACACTGATAGAACTGATATTAAACAAGTTAAACGTGTAACCCAAAAGCTCAAACGAATATGATATTGTTAAAATAACTAAGAACTGGACAAAATATGTTTAGAAATCGAGCAAAGGTGTATTTATTTGTAAGTCAGAACTAAGTTGAATTCCTCTTGATAATCTTATGATCTGATTATGTGATAATCTGATGATGTGATGATCTGACGATCTGATGATCTCATGAGCCGATAATTTGATGATCTGGTGATCTGATGATCAGATGATCTTATGATTTTATGATCTGATGATTTGATAATCAAAAGATCTTAATATCTGAAGATCTGTTGGTCTAATGATCTGTAGTTCTGATGTTCTAATAATCTTATATGCTAATCAGGTTTGTTTATTAGATGCTGATCAAATGTCTTTTAATACGGTCAAGAATTAACAGTCAAAGTTTTTACTATGTTCAAATTTTTTTGTTTAACGATGGTTATTTTGAAGTAGGTGCCTTTGTGGGACTTCACTTCGATATTATATTTATGTCCCACAAACAAATAAACGAACAACGCTTCCTACATTTTAAAACTAATTTAATAAATCATATGTTTTCGGAAATTGGTGTTTTGATTGCAGAAAAAGAAAGAAAACTTAATCACTCTGGTTTTAACTTTCGATTAAAATAATTGTTTTTATTAAAGTCAAATTATTGTATTCAACATATTATATTGTGTGCTAATTATTATAATAAAATATTGTAATATTGAAAATAATCTATGTGATTAAATTAACAAAATATTTAAATTTATTATTTGTTAAACATTAACTGTGTTCAAAATATATTGCGTTAACAACACCGTTGAATTTCACATTAACGCTGCAGCACGGAGTTTGGTAGCAGAACCGCTACAATTGGTGACCCCGACGTGATATTAAATATTTGAATTTATTATTTGTTAAACATTAACTGTGTTCAAAATATATTGCGTTAACAACACCGTTGAATTTCACATTAACGCTGCAGCACGGAGTTTGGTAGCAGAACCGCTACACCTTAAAGGTAATTAAACAAATATTTTGTTAATTATTTCAAACTTCGTTTAAGTTTGTGGAAAAAATCAAAGAATCTTTAAGTTTCAGAGTGAATACACCATTTTATCACTAGAAACACCATGATGTCCACGGTTTTTTTCATTACCAGGAGATTAAATCAAACCGAAAATTGGTATTAAGTTTTAATTTAAAATTAAAACTTTTCAAGTTTGACATAGCATAAAGCCCAATAAACGTAATTCTTTAAATTGATAATAATGATAACAAAAACCAAAAACATAATCTAATCAGACAGAATATCACAAACTTCGTTTAATTAAAACAGCAAAAGGTGATTTTAGCTTGAAGACTTTTGGACAATAGCAAATTATTCGTCGTTTTCAATGTTGCAAACAATAACAACAACAAAAGCTTTGAATCGTAAATACAAAAGTATGACAAAATTTTTACAAAACAATGAGTTTACAACAGACAATTTATCAAAAGCATAAAAAAAATTGTAGAAGAAAAAATATGGACGACAACGTAAAAAATGAGAAAAAAATGTTATCGCGTTATGTCATAAACATTAACGAGAACAGATAAATTTTTTGTAGGAAATTTATATAAAAAATGAAACTTTTATGATACCTTCTGTGAGGACATGGTAGGTTGCACTTAAATGGCAACTGGAAAAGTTTTTTATAGGTTGAATAAGGATTGTTGCCATTTGCGTTAGTTTAAAACAGAAAAAATTAATTTTACAATTTTGTCAGTAAAACTTTCTTATAATTAAAAAAAAAGATAGAAAAACTCCTTGGTTTTCTTAATCATGTTTTATATTTGTATGCTATCATATCAACTTCTTACCTTATATCCAGTTAATTCACCATTTAGCAAATGTGTTGGTGGTGGTGACCATCGAACATAAGCCGCTGTATTATTGATAACTCCCACCCTGACATCAGTTGGAGGTGCAGATGGTGGTCCATCCATTGTTTTTCCTTTTCTAATATTTGAAACACTACCGCTTAAACTAGACGGGACACTTGCAAAAACTTCATATTCGGTATGCGGTTTTAACTCGGTCAATGTAAACTCTTTTAAATCCATTTGAGTTGTTATGATTTGAAATTCTTTTCCCGGATTTATTTCTTTTAAATCTACCGGCCTATAATGTAATGTTAAAATTGTTGATGGAATTCCGTCATTAGTAATATCCCATGCGATATCCAATGATGAGGGGGAAACTGGTATTACGGAGCTTATGATAATATTTTGTTCTGAACCAAATCGATTTCCAGGAATATCAGGTATTTTTTGTGGATTACCATTTGCTGCTTCTAATGGTGTTAGTACACGTATGTATATTTTTTTAACAATGCTTCCTGCCTCATTTAACGCTGCACATGCATACCAACCCTTAAAAAGAAGAAAATCATTATTATTACGGTTGTTATTTGTCGCTCTTTTATTTTTCTAATTAAACTAAAATGTTGAAGTAAAAATGCCATTATGTAAATATAAACCCACAGCCTATTATCAACGTGACATGCGAATATATTGAAATTTATTCAATCGATTGCAGTAAGCTATACATGATGTCAATCATTTTTTCTTGACAAAAGTTTAACTCATATACTTGGGTACCTACCATAATGCATTTTGTAAAAGTTATATTTAACAATAAAGTTCTTAACCATTACCTATAGTTTAAGGTACAAGTAAAGTTATTTTTAATAATTACATAGAAAAGAACACTACCTCATGTGGTTAATTGCATAAAAAAAACCTAAATTATTGTTTAAATTACAATCCACCACTAACGTAACCATGAAAGATTATTACAATTTCTCATGACCCAAATTACTTTCATTAATCTAGGAATCGATTTTATTTTAAATAGAAAAAATGGAAAATAGAAAATATAATTTTCATTATTTATTAGACTTTAGATTTTATACCATATTTTTCTATATTTTATGTTTTCCAATTAAAAATTGAAAAATTACAAGACCAACAGAATCATTTTTTTGTGCTTTAACTTTATTATTGTTCTGTGCAGTTTTGCTTGATTTTTTCTTTTTATAATTCAGGAAGATAATTTAAACGGAAAATTTAATTTTTTAGATTTATCGTTTTTTGGAATTACATGTGCGCCGTTGTGGATTACCAGTTGGAATTAAAATAATTATATTAAAAAAACAAGTGAAGCTTAGTGGTTTTTTGCTTTATGTTGTATCAAAGGTTACATACCTGATCTTTTTCCGCCGCTTCACGAATAATTAGTTCACCAATTTCATTGATTTCTAATCTAAACTTTTGTTCATTTGGTGAAATTGTTGATAATGAAATAGTTGGGGATATTTCACTAACTCCTTCATTCTCAAGATCATCATTTTCTACCTCTTCATTTGCACTATCATCCTCCTCATCATTTTCATTATTATTTTCGCCTTCGTCCAGAACATCACTATTTTCGGTTGTATCTCTTTTACGACGTCTTTTTTTTCTCCGTCGAAATGTTGTATCATAACTCTCTTGATTTTCATCCCGCATTATTTGTTTGAATTCGGAAACAACAAAATTCTGATCTTGATCACGTTTGTTTCTTTCGTTTTCGTCTATATACAAATCAGGAATTTGTTGTTCATTAAGACTAACAGTATTCGGACTACGACGGCTACGTATATGAAATTCGGTTGAATTGATGAAATTTATATCACCGTTTCGTTTACTTCGTAAGCTCATGATTTTAGCTTTCGCAAGTAATTCTTCTTGTGTTTCTTGTTCTAGTATTTTTGAATCATCTTGGGTGACTGTAGTTGATCCTTGGTTTGCGTTTCCGCTACTTAAAGCTACGTTATTTACAATTGGTGAGTTCCATGTAACACGGTCCCATACTATTCGAGTAGTTGGACGACCTTGTGCTCGACATGGAATTTTTATTGTGCTTCCTTCTTTTATTTCTGTATCCGATGGGGCTTCAATGAATGTTGGAATAGCTGGAGCGAAATTTAAAAATGTTTAACTGATATATATTAACAATAACAATATAATATATCACTTACCATAAACAAATAATTTAACAGCAACTGAAACATTTCCACCTTCATTATATCCCTTACAAGTATATCGCCCTTGATCTTCTGGCCGTGCGTCTTCTATTCGAAGTGTATTATCAAGCAATACGCGTGATCTTCCTTCTGGAAGTTTACCGTTTTCTCGAAACCACGATACAATGGGTTTTGGATCACCTGTTAATTCACACGGTAAATCTAAGCCTTCACTTTCAATTACTTCAGTATCTTGGGGTCCTTTGAGTACTGTGGGTGGTGCAAGAACTTTTAGCTCAGCGGGTGGCGCAGTTTTACTGCCAGCCATACTTTGAGCAGAACATTCATATTTACCAGCATCAGAAGCTTGGACCTCCGATATCATTAAACTACCAGAGTCAACCATCGATAACCTGAAATGAAGAAAAGTTTCATTTTTATATTATTTTATATTTTTATTCCAAGCTCAATAAACATTAATTGTTTTGATGCTTGTAGTTTATATATTTTTCAACACATAAACAGTTCATATAAAAGATGGATATAAATGGAGCCTATGATGCAGATAAAATTTAAGAATTGAAAAAACAAGACATTACCATCCGACCTATTATAAGATATGCATAAATTTTGAAATAAACGCAAAAAGCAGTCATAACTCATAACCAAAGGCATATTATGCAGGTGACGCAAAGTCTTCCTCACGCATTTTTTTCCCTTTTTTTTTAAAAAGGCATTTTGTAATTGAAATTGCAATATGTGTCACAACAACACACATTGAACCAAATGAATAACATTTCCATAAAATGATGTCCAAAATGACGGTTGAGAAATTTAACTTAAGTTTTAGCTTATTATGAAGATATGGTTTTAAAATATGATCGCGTAGTGGATAGTCCGTCTGCTAAAGAATTCGAATCATGGCGCTGATGAGGTAAAGGTTCAAATCCCAACCGAAATACGCATAGGAGAAAAATGGAGTTTTACCATTTTAATTCTTGATGATTTCAACCAAAAATTTTGGTTTTCAATGCTTCACATGTACGCAAGTTTTTAGGTTTTATTGACTCCTTTGGTATTATTTCTGTATCAACAGAATCAACTAATTGTTTGACAAATGGTGAGTAAAGCTAAATTTAAGCATTTTAAAAATGTTTTGTCGAGCTACCTCCTCCAAACCAGCCCTTCCATAGACATAAATATTATTCCATCTGGATTTGAATGATTTTTCTTTGTAGTAGTAATATTTAGTAACGTGTTATTATTATTAATGCGGTTATTATTATTCATGAATTAGGACTTTTGTTTAAATTGGTTAAACTGTGAATTTGATTGACTTTAAATTAAAAAATTAAAACTATTGTATTAACTTAACTAATATTGAAATACCATATCGTATTTATCTGATTTCAATAAAATGAATTGAAGTTTTAGTCTGGTATTGAATGCACATTTGCTCACTTATCTTTGCGTCATTGCACAATTATTAAAAGCTCAAAAACTTGCTTCTCTCTTTTCGTCTCGTTAAAATTAGACATAAAATTGTTTAATATTAATAAATTTATTTTATGCTTCACAATGATATAAAGTTGTTATAATGTCTAGGATACGCAATATATAAACACATTCATAAAAACCGGGGCGTTATGAGAGGGCATTATGAATTCATAACGCCCGTTATTAAGACCATAAAAAACTAAATAAAATTATTTTTACTGTGGTTTTGTCTACACAATGTAAATAATTCTTATTGAATTTAAGCTAGTAAAAGATTTTGACATTTGCTTAAAAATGTTTAGCAACATTTTAGTTATTAATTGTTCATATAGTTTTCCAAAACTATCAAATTATTTTAAACGTCATACAATGTTTTTGTCATACGCTACAAAATTTAGGAGAATTTGTTTACATAGCAACGTTCAAACAACAAATATTTATTTTAAACTTCAAAATAGTTATTTTCTTGGCATACTACGATACATTTGTATTTGTTTGCATATCAATATAGATTAACAAATTAAATTCTTTCTTAGTTTTTAGCTTATTAAGTGAAGCATAAAATCTTGTATGCACCACTGGCGTTACTGGGTATTACGCCCATCAAGCGACATCCATCCCTCGGGCCAGAGGCCCTCGGGCTAGATTACGTCGCTTTCCGGGCGCAATAACCTACATAACGCCCTAGGTACATAAATAGCTATTTCTACGCCCGTACTATAAAAATACACTTTTTATTCGCCTGCATATTAAAGTGTTACTTTATTACTGTGATTTGCGGCTTTAAAGTATCACTTTTCAACTATTTATTTTGTTGTCATAGCTACGTCCAAAAAAGTAAAAAGCATTGTTTAAATTTGTATTTGTTTAAATTCTATGAAAAATAAAATTTTTTATCAAAGCAATCCTTAAATTCAGAATTTTATTATCCAATTAAAATAGTTGTTATCATTTGGTGTCATAGCTACACAATAATTTGGAAAAAATCATAAATATTTTGTCAAAGGTTACTTGTTCCACATATTTTTATTTTAAAATTTATGAAAATTTATAATTTTAATTTAGAATAAACAACTTTTCTTAAAATATGTTGCTTACGGCGAATAAAAAATAGTATATGATGCACGGACGTAAGCTATTTTGGACTTAATGTGGGTGCAAATCTCGGCTAGCGATTCGCAAACTCCACATCCGTCCAAAATCTTTAGCTTTATGTCCTAGCATCATAATGTACTATAAATGACCAAAATCCGTTTTATAATGATATTCATATTGATACACATTTTATTACGATACAGATTTTTAATCAATAGAAAGAAACCTATAGTTTTTCAATCAAACATGCTATGCATTTGACGTTTGTTGAAATTTTCGTATGGGAAAAAAATTGGACTTTGAAATTTGAAAATTGAAATTTTCATTTGTAATTTTCCAAGGGCGGTGATAATTCGAAATAATTTTTTACCAAAAATTTCAAGAGCAAGTATATTATCAATACCATCAATACCACTTGGTTGAGGAATTTTTCAAAAAATTATGAGAATTTATCAACGAACGAGGGGAATTCGTTTAGAAAATTTTTTGCCATTTTTCATTTATTTATATATTTTTTATGAATTATACGTTGGCCTACTTTGATAACAGTGGATTAGTTCAACATTAGACTGATAATTTTTAATATCCCAGTAGGCCAGACGTATAAATATTTGTTATTAGTATAATTCAAATGTTATTGGTGAAATTGAATGATGTCATTACATTTTAGAGAATTTCATTGGTTTATATTAAAATAAAACTAAGGCAAAAAATTTTCGTTGTAATTTTCGTTCTTCGTTATTTGCCGGGTGTAGAAAAAATAGCGCCTCGCCTACGGCTCGTTTCGTATCCCGTGTATTAATAACCGTCATCACATGATCGTAGCGTAATATACTATTATAGTCATTTAAAGACCAAATAACACATTTTCAATACAATTTCTAGCTTTAAAATACGTAAAAGTTTTGCATATTAATTTCATGCATTATTTGTCTGCTTTTCTTAGAAACAACAACAACTCAATCGAGAATAGAAAATGCATGACAAAATCTAGTTTTTCCTTGTAACCGTAATTTTTATTCTATTTTCTATTATGAAAATAAAATGTCAAAATAAAAATACATTACCGACCTATATAAAGACTGCACAAGTTAGACAACATATTCAATGTACCATAGATAATAGAATGTATAGATTAAGTATGGAAATTAACTGTAACATTATAACTATTATTTTTGGATATTAGAAGTGGAATATGTTGCATATCAATTTACCCTCGCTACTACAATACTGCATAAAAATCAAGATACCATAAATAAAATTATTGATAAACAGATAGAAGAAACAATGCCAATCTATTTTTATTGGAATTATTGTGATTTGTTGTTAAAAAAAATTAATTGAAAATTTCCATGTTATATGTAGACCATATGCTGGTTGTGTTTGTAAATGCATTAGAAATGTTTCATTTTTTGGTCGAGCTATATGTTGAAAGAGACGGAAAGAGAAAGTAGATAAAATATGTTTTAGCTTATTTTTGGTGATCTGTAAATTTTATTTTTAATAACTGCTCTACGGGTTTGATAAACTCGCGGACACCAGTCCCTGCTATTGACATAAGAGTTAATGAGAAACATCACATACCAATGGCAAAAACAGTGAAATATCACTAGCCAAAATGAAATTTTAGGTCCTGATGGATGAACTCTATTTTGTCAACATATTATATCTGTTATGTTTTTAATCTTCTTCTTATATATTAATACGCTAGATCAAAACTTTGTGGAGCCTAAGGCTTTTTTATTCGCAGATGGATTTATTTCAAATTTTCACAGCTAACTGATATTAGTGTAACCTTTAATCGGATTCGGATTCACACAAATCGGATCATAAATAAAAAAGTTATTATATACGGAAAACTTTTTATATACATATGCATTATAAGTTTACATACATATAAAAACGAAATTAAAAATTTATTTTATTTTTTTATATTTTCTTTTTTATATATTAGCGAACAACGAACAACAAAAACGAAACTTTTTTTCTCATTTCAGTCGTCTTTTGTCTTTGAACAAAGGATGGTTTTCGAGTCGTAATGTTGAGTAATAATGTTGATTTTATGAATGATATTTTATGAATGATATTTATGATGATATTTTATGAATGATATTTTCTTTTTTATATATTAGGAGGGCTATTATTTTGAAAACGTACATTTTTTTGTTGATTTTTAAATTTTTGATTTTTAAAAAATCTGAAATTTTGATATTTTATTGGTATTGACGAAAGGAAAAAAGTTGTTTCTGCTTTTATTTTTTGTGTACTCTGAATCGGCGTTATGCGCGGTTGAATTTTTGAGGCTTTTTCACGTAGTTTTGGTAATGGTTTAAAACTTAAAACTTTTTTTTCTTTTTTTATATTTATTTTCTCTTAGTTAGTTTATACATTTCCTTTGAAGTTTAGATAATTTAGTTTATGAATTGATTTAGGGTGCGATAGACGTAATATTTTTCTTTGTTTTTTTTATTACAGGAGGGCTATTATTTTGAAAACGTACATTTTTTTGTTGATTTTTAAATTTTTGATTTTTAAAAAATCTGAAATTTTGATATTTTGTTGGTATTGACGAAAGGAAAAAAGTTGTTTCTGCTTTTATGTTTTGTGTACTCTCAATCGGCGTTATGCGCGGTTGAATTTTTAAGGCATTTTCACGTAGTTTTGGTAATGGTTTAAGACTTAAAACTTTTTTTTCTTTTTTTATATTTATTTTCTCTTAGTTAGTTTATACATTTCCTTTGAAGTTTACAGAATTTAGTTTATGAATTGATTTAGGGGTCGATAGACGTAATATTTTTCTTTGTTTTTTTATTATAGGAGGGCTATTATTTTGAAAACGTACATTTTTTTGTTGATTTTTAAATTTTTGATTTTTAAAAAATCTGAAATTTTGATATTTTGTTGGTATTGACGAAAGGAAAAAAGTTATTTCTGCTTTTATTTTTTGTGTACTCTGAATCGGAGTTATACGCGGTTGAATTTTTGAGGCTTTTTCACGTAGTTTTGGTATTGGTGTCAATGTTTTGTGAATAGGTGCCACAAATTTCATCCGACTTAAGTATATTTTGGCAAGTAAAAAGAAAAATAACTGAATAATTGAAACTAGGAGGGCCCGGCGTGCTTCGCTACGCTTATAAATAAAGTTTTTGCGTAGACATTTTGTTGACGTAGAAGCAATGATTTCAAAAAGTGGTAATGAGAAATGCTAGCATATAATTTTTAATTTTTCTTTTTAAATATATGAATGAAAAATAATCAAAACTCTAGCTGATCAGTTCGGATATATGAAAAATTAGCGATCAAATAAGTTTTCAAGTAAGCTTATTTGATCACTAACTTATTTGATCGCTAATTTTTCATATATCCGAACTGATCAGCTAGAGTTTTGATTATTTTTCACAAATTTGGCAGCTCATTACTAGATTTTCAATTTCGTTATTAATACCTGGCCAATAAAGTACAGTTCTCGCTCTAACTTTTGTTCTAACTATTCCAAAATGACCCTCGTGCTAGTTTTTGTAACATCTCTTTCCTTAACACGGTACTAATACTCTTTCTCCTAAAAATCTTAATTCGTTTTCTATATATAAGTCATTACGCATTTTATAATAAAATTTTTCTTTTTCATTTATTTTATCCTTTGCTGGCCACCCTTCCATACAATACATCTTTATTTTACTAAGGATAGGATCTGAATTTATTTCCTGAACAAATTGATTTTCTCGATTCTCAGTTAAATTAATTGTATGTATTACGTGTGTTAAGTCTTCTTCATAATATTTTTCCACTGAGTCGGTACGCGATAACAAATCCGATATAAATAAATATTTACCAGGAATATATTTTAAATTAAACTTATACAGTAATAATTTAATTCGCATTTGTTGTATGCGCGAACTCTGAGAACACGAAATATTTTTGTTAAAAACGCCTAATAATGGTTTATGATCTGTGAGTACCTCAACGTCTGTACCATTTTTTGTTGCATCCGTTTGGATTATCAATTTTTTATTTGCATCATATACACCTAAAGTCGGGGATTTTGTTATTAAATCTTTGATTTTATTTAATGTCTCAGTGTGTTTATCAATCCAAAAAAAATCTGAGTCTTTCTTTAACTTTCTTTAAGTAGTGGACTGGAAATCTCTTATATGTTTGGAATAAAAGACCTCATATAATTCACCATACCCAATATACTTTGAAGCTCCTTTTTATTAGTTAGAGCTTTGATCGCTTTTATTGCTTGTATACGTTGGGAGTCTGCTTGAATATTGAAAAAATATGTCCTAAATATTATAGTAAACTACGCTGTCAGTTTTATACTGAACTTTTTTCTCATTAAATCTTATGCTTAATTTACGTGCTCTTTCCATAACTTTATTTAAAATTTCGTCATGGTCAGTTTCGTTTTCTTCAGCTATCAAATAATCATCTATGTAAAAAGTAAGTCCCGCAATATCACCAAAACTTTCTTGGTTAATTTTTTGAAATAACTGGAGAGCTATTGATAGTCCAAATGGCAGTCTATCAAATTTGTACAGGCCAAAAACTGTATTGAAACAACAAAGTTTACTGGAGTCTGGATCCAGTTTAACATGCCAGAACCCATTTTTCATATCTGATATAGTGAAACATTTTTTTCCAGTAAGATTATTTGAAATTTCTTCAATAGCTGGTATATGAAAATATTCTTGAATAATGGACTCGTTTAATTCTTTTGGGTTAAGACAAAGTCATAATGTGTGATTAGGTTTTTCTACAATCACTAAATTATTTACCCATTCTACAGGTTCACTAACCTAAGAAATAATTTTTCGTTGCTCTAAATCATTTAAAGTCTCTTTTAATTTATATCTCAATGCCACAGGAATTTTTCTAGCTGGTTTAATAATAGAATTTGCATTTGGTTTCAACTTTAAAGAATAAGATTTGGATATACAACCTTCACCTACAAATAAATCTGCATATTTGTTTGGCAAATTATTTTTCCTTTCTGCTCGAATGGAAACAACTCGGTCTACCAAGTTAAGAAGTTCGCATACGTATTCTCCCAATATTGATGACATTTATTAAAGATAGAAATTGGAAGAATATTTAAGTCTGAAGCTGTATCTAGTTTGAAATTGTCAATAATATTTTCAGTCAAAATTTTTTTTAAAAAATTTACTTTTCTTCTTATTAATATTGATTGAATTAATAGAATCTGCAACTAGAAATTAATTATTTAAATTTTCGCAATCATTTTCTAATTCTAAGCAACTTTCATTTTGAATACAATTAATTTTCCGAAAATTACATGCCTCTGAAAAATGACCTATTCTGTTACATTTCCCACAGTTATTATTAAAAGCAGGACATTTTCCAAAGTCATGTTTTGTTTTACATTTTTGACATACACGTTTTTTAAAATTATCACTTTTAATATTGTTTTGATTCTTAAAGCTATAATAATTTGATCCACTTGGATTTTGATTTGTATCAAATTTATTTTGATTAAAATTATTTCTGCTAAAATTAGCATTACCTGATAAATTTCTATGAATGTAATTCACTTCAATTGAACCTTTCATGTCTCTCATTTGTGCTTTGTTAAATTCATACGTCCTACACATTTCTACAGCCTTTTCGAAAGCTAAATGGTCTATGGACAACAATTTTTCCTGTAACACTTCAGCTGACACACCAAGCACAATGGTTGCTTTCTATAAAAAACGAATCTTTCGTAAACAACATTTTTCTAGGATTACAATAGTCCTTAAACCCCTGTAGCACCACTGTTAATTTTGCAGTTTCTTTATTTTTAAATTATTGTAGATTTGTATAGCCTCTTCGACCCCTATATTTAAGAAGATTGCAATTTTTACATCTTCATCTTTCGTATTAGATTCTGTAGCTTTCATATAAATTTCAAACCCCTGTTTGAAAGATTTCGACACTTGGCTCATATTTTTCGTCAATTCAAGTGGTTTGTGTGACTTCAAATACTTATCTATTTTGGATTATTGAATAAAAATTAGTGAATTTTCAAAGAAATGTAGACACGTTTTTTTATTTTAATATTTTGGGAACAAAATGAACACTTTTTGTTTTTCTTTTGTCTTTATTAATTTTAATCACATTTTTGTTTTAATATGAACACTTTTTGTATTATTATTATTAATTTAAATCACTTTTTCCTCAGCGCCATGTTATGTTTTTAATTTTAATTAAAACACGTTGCTTAGATTTACATTTATTATACATTTTATTATGATCGTCATCGCCTTATTAACTATCTCCATTTTACATAGTTTTTCTTCTTCTGTTCTGCCCTACATACCATTTGTAATGTGCATGATCACTGACATGTTATAGTGGATCAGCACTTGTATGACTTATGCATACACAACAATATCAACGTATCATAGATAGGATTTCTCCATCTCATTATCTCTTTTGATAACACAAACTTCTCATTTATTTATTGAATATTGAATATTTTTGATTCTAAACCAACATGGTACCATTCCATGCAGATTCCTTTATCATATAAAACAAATAAACATTTAACAAAAGTTTCCTGACAAATAACAAAGCAAATTTAATTTTGAAAAAAAAAAATTATCATATGTAATATCACGAGTCGTCAAATAATAGTCGATTATTTTTCATAATCATTATTAGGAATGTCATTTAAGGTCCCGAGTGCGCATAGCGCACGGGGGAAATTTTTAACCTCAAATGGCATGAGTGGTAATGTTGAAAAATAATCGACTAATAATTTGGTGACGAGTTGTATCTAGCAGACAATTTAACGAACAGAAATAGTAACATTATTTCATAAAACATAATCATATATAATAAAATATTATTTCATCTTAGTAGGCGCATAAATTTTATAAATTTGTAATTTATTTTTGACAAATAAACATAAACATGCAATCATTTATGAATGAAAACGGACATTTTTACTATTTGCAAATGGCATTTTCACATAATTTTCTATGTGAATTTTTGTTTTAAATTCATATGATAAGTAGGCCGAAAATATTCGAAAATATTCGCTATTCCTTCCCACCATAGAAAAATAATCAAAACCATTCGTTTTGATTTGTTAAAAAAATAGTAAATGAAGTGTTTTTATTGGACCTTATCGAAACTTTATTTAGTGCGTTGAATTGTCATTATTATTACTAGAGTCTTAAATTAATCGAATTAATTAAGAAAGACAATGAAAACAAAACCAAAATTAAAGAAAGTGTTAGCCCATAGAACTTTCCCGTTTTGTCGTGCCAAAAATATGATCGCTTACGAGCTATGTATTTGGAGAAAAGTTGTTGTTTGTAGGGAAATAATTGATTGAACAATGTGTGAATTTTCTCTTGTAACCAATATTTTCGGTTGGTCAAATGCTGATAAATTTTGTATGTAAAAAATAGTCATCAGGGTTCAATGAGTTTCAGTAGTCAGACTGTCAATTTAACCGACAGTTTTTTGGTTTTAAGTCCTCAATCAGCTTTTATTCCTCACCGTGTCATCAATATCCTAAGACTCAGCTGATATTTCTGATTTAATTTGTTCAGTCCTTATTAATCATTTGTTTTGTATAATTTCAATAGCGACGAGTATCGGAGATTATTGCATTATACAATGCTACATTTTTAGGGTCGGCTCAAATGTTCCCCACATGTTAAATTAAATAATAAAATTAATTCACATGACTTTTGTTATAGTTATGAAAAACTTTTTTTTAGCTGACAGAAAATCGAATCCGAGTCCGTTGGTTTCAAATCAGTTGCCGGACAGCCACTGAACACCTTATTTACTATGGTTGACATTAACATAACGGTTTGATGATACGAGGGATTGTTGAATTGTTGTCAGTGTTCTTTTTGTTGTTGTGATCAGTATTCTTATATAACAGTAGGATGCTCTTGAAAATGTCGCAGTTCACCAGTGTTAATTCCGTCTGCTATATTTTTTTGGATCGAAATTTGATGATAATTTGTCGACCACGTCTAAGATTGTTATGGACCTGAAAAATTACAAGCGATTAACAGCAGTAGAACTTATTAATCAAACCCGGTTTATTAAATTCAGTAAAACGATATACTGTCCATTTGGCGCAACGATTGTGTTGTTTTATTATTATTGTTTAACATACGCCTGTACATTTGGCGCAACGATTGAGTTGTTTTATTATTATTGTTCAACAACCGCCTGTACCGTTGGTGCAACGATTTAGTTATTTTATTATTATGTTCAACAATTGCCTGTGACTTTGGCGCAACGATTGGTGTATATGATTGTTTTATTATCATTGTTCAACAATCGTCTGTAACTTTGGCACAACGACCGGTTTACAGTATTATTACTGTTTTTATTCAACAATCACCTGTTTAGGTGTAACGCTTCGGGTACAATGATTTTTTATATTCCAGAAATGTAGATTTTAGTCCCTATCGTTGGCTAATGCAGAAAAAGTAGGGCAGTTTGAATCAATTTTAAATAATAAAGTGAGCGAAACATTTTTTAAAATGCAATAATTATTTGACGTGGTGGTGGTGATGGTTTAGGTTTCTCTGGCTTTTGTGGTCATCAGAGTCCTTGTTATTTGTTCATTGAGCCGTTTTCTTTGGAAATTTTTGCGCACAATTCAGCATTCGTGATAGGCTGAGGAGACAAATTCGAATTCACAGAGTGAGTCTAGTTGGAATTTTAATCTCACGGCATGCAACTCTCCGGATTTTCCTGATTATGATCCCATTATCAGGAGCGCACAGTGTTCATTACAAATGTTGTGGAATACATACTTAGTAGTTCGACGTACAAAGTGGGAACGGTCATCTATCACAGGAAAATGTGGCAATATACACTGATAATATGAGTAAAAACAGAATATTAAACCGAAGTAAAATGTGTAAATGTAGCATGTAATTAAATAAAATATAGAACAATAGACCTAGTGAAGAAAAACGTGTTCTAGACCAAGTTGTGAAAAAGTTAAAAGTTAATTGAATTTAAACTTGTTTGTTAATGGAAGTTGTTCGAAAAAATTATGAAAAATTAGAATTTTTGGTCAAACTAAAATCTTTAAAATTAAATATCTCAAGAATACGAGTTAACGCCTCTTTGTAAATTTGAAGTATTTTAGAGTAAGGATATAACTATTTTCAGAAAAAAAATTAAATAAATCCCAATTGATCTTAGACCCTAGCGCCATCTTTAAAAAAGTTTTTTTAATATTTTTATTTAAAAATTAATTACAAGAACAATTAATTAATATTTTTTTCAAACGGCTAACTAATTATCTATCAAGCAAAAAAAAGTTTGATGAAATCGGTACAGCTGTTCTTGAGCAATTTAATGTCAAAGTTTCATCGAATTGGCAAAATTTTCATTTTTCACGCATGTTGGGCATGCATGCCCCTATGCTCAAACTATGCAATTAGAAAATTGTAAAATAAGTTTTTTTTTATTTGTACATACTACTTATACGCCAAGTTTCAGGAAAATCAAAAATGGTCAAATTCAAATCTCGACTTTTTCACTTGCGTAGATCACGTTTTTCATCTAGTAGTAAAATAGATTCATATTGTGTCACAAGAACTGTTGAGGTGCTTACAAAAGCAAAATTAGGTTAAAAAAAGTAATCTAATAAATTTTAAATATGTATCTATATTACTGACGTTTAACGATTGTAAGATACGTCTTTTAGAAACTACCGATTTTTATCTCTACAAAAACGGTCCTCAGATATACGATAAGATCTAGAGTAATAGATACTTGCAACTAAAGTGGGAATAATATTATCATTTCTGATTTAATAAAGGTGTGAACCTGATTTCCATAAAAGAAACAAATATTCTTGCTTGAAAATCTTCTATCATTAAATCGATCAAATTTATTCTATAAAATTAACCTTTAAACTTAAAAAATTTTTTTTGTCTATCTTCAAACTTCTTTTCAAGACAAGTTATCAGTTTTATTTTTTTTATTATATTAACAATGTAAATCTTATGTTACAAAAATTTGATTGAATGACATTTCCCTTTTTTCCAGTTCTCTTTTTATATTACTCTCAAGAAAGCTTATACAAACACAAAAGCACAGACGTAAAATGAAA
Source organism: Diogma glabrata (assembly GCA_963693315.1). Taxonomy (NCBI): domain Eukaryota; kingdom Metazoa; phylum Arthropoda; class Insecta; order Diptera; family Cylindrotomidae; genus Diogma; species Diogma glabrata. The sequence goes on along the minus strand of OY856187.1, from coordinate 42,137,278 downwards.
AAAAAAGTTGAATTCGAATCATATAAGAAATTGAAAAAAAATTGAATATTTTCTTACGGTTTCATAAGTTTTGTGGAAAAAAAAAATAAGAAAATCTTATGTAGAAAAGTTCATGAAATATTATATTTTTTTTTACGAAATTTTTGTGATTATCCTGAAATTGAATTGAGATGAACATTTTCTAGGGCAAAACAAAGTGTTTGTTGTTGTGCTTTGCTCTCATAATATGATGAAAAATGTTATAAAAGTTTTTAAGACGAAAAATAAAAAAAATTGTATAAAATTATGCTTTATTGGTTTTTATATTGATAAATTAAGGAAATTATGTTATTTTGAATTTTCCTTGAATAAGTCGTCCGGATGAAATTGGGTGTTGAGTCGAATTTAATATTTTTCGTTTACATAAAAAACAGAACTACAAACTAGGTCATAAGTTGAATAGAATATCTTGGTTAAAAAGTGAAAATCAATTGAAGCGATAAGGAACGAAGAGCGGCATCTGATAGCAGAGAAGGTTTAAGTAGAACTCTTTGAAAAGTAACAGAATATTTATATTATTATGAGCACATGTTTTCTGATCATAAGAAATAGTTGTTGTTACCAACGAAAATATTCATCTTGAAGTCTAATTTTATTACTTTTCGCTTACATGAGCGGATAAAGTAAATGTACAAAAACCGTAACTACAAATTTCAATATTTCATGTCAATAATTCATTAAAAACTTTTAAGTTGAAAAAAAAAAATTACAATTTCATTATGATTTTTTGTTTTGTGCTTTTTATATTTGAGGTTATAAATTAAATATCACTATACATAAATGCCACAACAAAGTTAACCGTCATTTCACTTCCGCAATCCACCGGAACACTAAATTAATACGTTATTGTTATTTTGAAAAATTAATAATATCGTTAGTGAGAAAAACTAATTAAGTGGTTAGAGTATGATACCTTTTACAGGGAAAGAATTTTTGTTATTAAATTGAAATTAAATGCTAAATTTTTGATGATAAGAGTGATGGAAATTTCAACACGATCAAATCTTATGTGCAATTTAAAACATCCAACAAACTTAAAATATTTATAACACATACCTTTTCCCGCTGATATCCAATATTTTCCCATCTTTAAACCATAATACAGATGGCTCTGGAATACCACGTGGAGGGGTACAGTTTAAAACAACTGGTCCTCCAACCAACGCTACTGCATCTTTTGGAACAGATCTGAAGTCATCCCGTAATACTGAAAAAATAAATAAAATAATGATTAAGCATTAACGGTAAAATCAATAAAAATTAACTAATTAAATAACGGTGTACTATTGGTGAACTAAATGGTGACCTATTTATCAACCTATCTTTGTATAATCTGAGCTTGGTATATTATAAAATATATCAAAATAAATAAAAACAAATTTTGTTATTTATTTCAAATTCAGAAAAAATCCATAACATTTTTTAAGAAAATGTATATTCATGTGAATTGAAACGAAAATTTGATAAACCTGAACTCGATTATTACAGTGAAACATATTTTTTATGTATACATTTTGTATGCCAGACAGTGTATCTATAAAGAGTAAGCTCGAGGATATTTGTTGACAAAAAGTATAAGAATAATATTTATTTAAGTAAAGAAATCAATATTAGATTACAATGTGGTTTTGGTTTTGCTTTTAAACATTTAATGGTTTTAATTTTTAGTAAAAACTCAAACTGTTTGATGTTTAAAGTTCAAACAGATTTAATTTTAATTTAGGTTGAATAATTTTAGCGGATCTTGAAAGTATGAATTAATTTTTAAAAAAATTAATCTAATTCCTTCATAAATTTTTTACTAACTAGAAAATTTTGTTGTACCTAGGGTTGCTACCTATTTAAAACGCCAAATAAAGACAAAAAAGATTCGGTCGCATAGGCTCATGTTTTTCAAAATATCAGCTTCTAAGATCAAACCTGTGAATGCCACAAACCGAGTTTTTCTCCCATTTCATTAACATAGGAAGGAGTATAATTGCTTTTGCTATACAAAGATGAAATTTTCACTTTGCTCTAATATCCAAATTATGTTTGGCAATAATAAATTTCATAAATTTTAGAGCCGTGCTTTGTTATGAAATTCTTGAAAAACAATTTCAAAAATAACATTTTGTACAGTCAAACACTTACACTTACACTTACTGCGTAAAAAGTATAATCAAGGAGTTTAAAAAAAACTTCAAACAGGATTTGTTAAAAAGTTATAAAAACTGTGTAAAATGATCGTATCAATATTATAAAAAATATTGATATTGACATATTGATTCAATATATCAATATATCAATATGTCAATATCAATATCAATATTTTTTATAATATTGATACGGACCTTCAAATATTGAAAGTCAATATGAAATATTGTCAGGTGGCAACTCTAGTTGTATCTACATATAGGATATAACATACTGCATGCAATAATTATCACCAAATTTTTTAGATAGTTCTCACACTACACGACACGGGCACCGATCAAAGACAACGATGCCGGTGAGATTGAATTAACATTGAAATATATGGAGTGGCTGCGCACTAGACCACATGTCGGTACGGTGCTGGTGTCGTTACCGGCCTTCGTCAAGTAGCAATTTTCCCACTAAAGATAAGATAAATAAAATTATTTAAGATTTATTATTTAATTTTTATTTAAACAAAACGGAAACGAACAAAATTTGCGATCTACTTGAGTTATAAATTATGTGAATATTATTTTTTATGTGCTAGGTTATTTATCAAGGAAATAATGAAAGCATTAAAAAACTGTTAAAGAAGTTGGTAATAATATCAAGTTTGAAACCAAGCATCACACCATCAAAGCCTAGTATGAAAAAAAGCGATAGCTACTAATGTCGCTTCATAAATTTACAATGTCAGTTGTTACTGGTGTTCATTGTTTTAATGTCAATATCATCGAAGCAAGTATCACCAATACTGTCACATCTGATTAAATCCAGAGAAACGTGGCAGCATTTATCAAAGTCTGTCAATGCTATCGAGCACGGTTTCAGTTACGTGCTGATTCGGGCCAAAACTACGGTTATCAGTTTACGGTGCGGTTCCGGTTTGAAGTTCTGGCCAATATTATTTCATTTTCTGAATAACTATTTGGAGAATATCAGTGAGGTTTTCGAAAACGCAGAGATACTACCGATGCAATTTTCTCGATAAAGAGAATTTTGGAAAAGTGTCAAGAGTTCAACATACCTGTGTATCAACTTTTTGTTGATTTCAGACAGGCCTATGACTCTCACGAACAAAGAGAAGGATTATGGCCTGCTTTATTATCAAAAGGAATCCCTGGCATTATCTATAGAAACTGGTATCACTATGCAAAATGACAGTTCAGAACTCTTAATGCCGTGTACGAGTAGAGAATGTCGAAGTTTCTTAAAGTCGACTCCGGATTAAGATAGTGTGATAATATCTGTCCTATACTCTTTAATCAAGCCTTGGAATATTGTTTCCGTCAAAAGAAACTACCGAATAACAACAATATATTGTCAATAAACTCAGTACAGATGATCGCTTACAATGATGATGTTGTCATCCTCGGCCAAAGTGAAACTGTTATGAGTGAGACTTTAAAGTTGCTTGAGAGTTATGCTAGAAAAATGGTCTGCAAATTAAATGCGATAAAACCAAACATAATAATGTTTCAATAGGGGCTATGGCTGAAGAATTTGATGTGCAACGATGAACAAATTTAGGGAGTTAAATCCTTTATCTACTTGGGATCAATGCTCAACTCAAATAACAGCATACTTACAGATATAAACGCAAGTTAATCTAACTCTATTAAAATTCTCCTTGGATCACAATATGTTTCAACTAACACCAAGCTCAAAGTATACAAGAAATTGATTAGACCAGTGGTGATTTATGAATCACAAACATGGACCAATAGGATTGCTTGGTTTGAGCATGTACCATACGAGCCGGTTTACAGTCTCGAGTGATAAAACAAAATGAATATTTGTAAGCCAGGTAGTGGACGGCCATAAAGTAGACCACGACTACAATGGGAAACGGACTAATGAACGACCTTCAAACATCGGCTGCAACGGGTGTGAATATTTGAAACTGATTAGCCTGACAACGCTCCTGCATGGACCATGAACGCCACAAAAAAAAGGAAAAAAATTATTTCAGGAAGTCAGTTGAATTCAGTGCTCTAGTTATGTCTTCACTGGCAGCTCAAACCCCAGAAAATCAATTAAAATTTCCTCTAATTGATCAACTTAAAAAATCAAACTTGGTCGATCCAGTATATAATATGCCCGGACCTATGAATTTATTAGTTGATATCAGATAAGATTTCAAAAACAAACTCCAAACCTCAACGGCAGAACATAAGATGTAGAACCCAAGGAAAATATATTCTAGATTTTAAAGTCAATAGCGCCGCACATCCAGTGTGTTATTTGCCGCATCATGATGTGTTGAAAAAACATAATTCAATAACAACGCTGAGAGTGGTGTTTGATTTGTCTTGATCAACTACCTATTATTATATCTCGATCAGCAACCAAAAAAGGACTCATGGTGGAAATTAAGAAAATGTACGAAAGGTGCTAAGTCATCGTAAAGATATCCACTGTATCAGTGAATTGAATAACAAACCAATAGCAAACCATTTTCACTAATGTACCATTATAGGCTGCTGACAGTTACATATACAAAACGAAAAACTCTTATCCGCACAAAGCACAAGCTATCAAAAATGTCTACATCGATAATCTCTTGACTAGAGCAAAAACAATAGAACAACCTCATACGGTGCTACATTTGTTTGAAAATATTTTAAGTACCAGGCTCAATTTGAAAAAATGGACTTCGACTATCGAGTTGAAGACACCTCCAAGTTTTTTTTAACATAAGCAAAAATCTGATATTTTCAAAACCGAAAATTTTATAAGAATTATTAAAATCCAGATATTTTTTCAACAGATTTGGGGCTTAAATTTGGGTTGGGATGATAAAATGTGTTAATTAAGAAGTATAGGAAAATCGGAACAAATAAGATCTAATCCAACAGAACTACAGCTTATTGAATAACCGAGATGAGTTGAGAGTGATTTCAGTGTTGAATCGTATGGCTTTTCAAACGCGTCGGAAAAGGCGTTTGCAGCAACAGTATACTACAGTAAGGAAAAATGTAACAACTGTAGTCAGTTTGATGATATCATGAACCAAATTAGCGCCCATTAGGCAAATTTGAATACCCCGATTGGAGTTGTTCGCAGCTTTAATGCTTTCAAAAGCAATGTCAAAACCTTGCTGGTTTAAAAACAAAAACCACCAAGGAATATATGTGTATGGCTTCAAATATCGTTCTAGTATGGTTATCTACATATTTACGAAGATGGAAAACATTTGTCATATCGAACTTCAGAAACTTTAGACAAATTTTCTAAAAATAAGTGATAAATGGCAACATGTATAACGATAATTTGACCGATAACGCTTTAGATTGTGTTTCACAAGGTATGGCATCATTGCTAGAGAATTAATTGATCATCCACTGAGATTCCATGGACCATCTTGGTTTGCTGAAAAATAAATTAGAGACAGGATAATGATAGTCTAAACTGCGATTGAAGGCAATACCAGAGACTTCAATCCACAGCCATTTAAAAAAAAGCGTCCACCAGCACCTCAGAACACATATTGTTTTAGGACCTAGGCTTATAAAGTTACCTCTGTTTTGTGATACACATTGTTATATATTTTATTCAATAAAATAAATAAAAGTTGGGCGTCACTTATTAAATGAACTTATATCAAACAATTAATGAAAATATTCTTGTTAACTTAAGTAACCATGTTTTATAGGTTGCAACATCAAAGTTGTACGGTTTTCAGTTTAGTTTAATCTAGACAATATAAGTTGATCGACAGGTTATAAAAAATGACAACCTGTAAGCTTTAAGATATTACGCAAAACCCTGTCTATAAAATGTTCCCTCTTCTCCCTACAACCAGTACACTTGGTTTATTAAAAATCTCAAACACTTTAACTTTATATATGAAAGGTTTGTATTGGCTAACATAAGATTATTGCCATTGTAGTGTCTTTTATGATGACCAGACCATCATCATCATTACAATGCTTAAATTTTTTGTTTTTTTTACACTGAATGAATTTTCCATGAATAAAACATAAAAAAGATCTATTGAAAATTCAATTTCAAATGTCTAGACGAGCATATCATAACATAATCTTAGCAACATCGACGTAGCGGTTGAATAGCTTTTCTTCGAATTTATTTTAATTTACCATAAAATTGATTTGACTAAAACATATTAAAATGCAAAATAGCTTTGATTATACTATTCAAATAATAAAAATAGGAGATCGGAAGGATTTCGGTCATGTTTAATAAACAAACAAATTATTTTCTCAACAAGAAAATGTCTAAAACATTTCTTTTCTCAGAATTTAAAACGGAAGAAAATATTTTTGTTAAAATTGTTTTTTTTAACTACTAACTTGACAAATCGTCATTATTTACTCGAATGCCCCAATGAGAAGTATTTTTTCTCAAGCTAGGTCAATAATAATAACAAAACATTACCTAGGTTAATAATGACAAATTTTCCTTTATTTTTAATTGAAATTAACAAAAAACACAAACAAATAATAATTACATTCCTTTATTTCGTTTTATTTGTATGAAACTAAACTTCCAGGCTACTTGATATTTTAAGATATTTAAAAAATGATATGGAAAATGACTAATATCAAAATCTAATCAAAGCAAATATGATAATTAGTGTTAGTAGTAAAAAAAATTCTATATATACCTCGGTTGAGAAGACTAATATAGACCTCGAACATTATATCCCTCGGCGCTACGCGCCTCAGGATCTAAAAGTTCTCGGTCAATAATAGCTTACTTCTCAACCTTGTTCTATAATGTACTATTAAATTCTATTCTAGAATAAAACAGAATACATAATCTTTTAAAATTTCAAATCAATCTTTTCTTTTCTTCAGATTAGCATAAATATCAATAAAATTAGATATTAGAGAGAAATTTCCCATTTAATGGAATGGGAAAATTGTTTATCATTTTCAATTATCAATTGTTTTTTAATCTGGTTGTTAGATATGTTTGATAAAATAGACATTACAAGTAGATAGTTGGGCTATTAGAGGGGAAAGTTGGTATCAAGGGCCCCATTCCCGAACACATAAATGTCATCACAATATTATAAATTCACACAATATTGTGAGTTTCGTATTATGTAACACCAATGTATTTGGTGAAAATTCAACACAATATTGTGAATCTGACAAGAACAATCAGTTACTGTCAAAATCACAATTTTGCTTTATGTTTTGTGTGTTGACTTTTTTATACAAATTTCAACGATTGGCGTAAAAATTAATTTATAACGCAAAATTAAGTCTTTAATAATATTAAATAATCATATTTTTTTATAAATATCACTAAAACATATTTATTTATTAAATGTATTTTTATTTTATTTTACATGTTTTAAGATTAAAAAAGTTAGTTGTCAAAAGTACGAATCTAGTACCAAAAATCTGTTATAATTTGTTATAATTGGTTTATATCTAAGGATACACAAATAAGAGTTACATAATACCATTTTTATACAAAGTTGTTAAGCATTTTGGTGAAATTGACAATATTGTCGATTGAATAATTTGTGTTCGGGAATAGGGCCCCAGATCCGAGAAATAACTTTAAGGAAAAACTACTTTTTAACTGTTTTTCTTCGTATATAGTATATATATACTGAATATGTTGTTTTTAATTTAACGTAAAAGATGCAAAAACTTTTTTATTCGCCCACATATTAAAGTGTTACTTTATTACTGTGATTTGCGGCCTTAAAATGTCACTTTTTAACTATTTATTTTGTTGTCATAGTTACGTCCAAAAAAGTAAAAGGCATTTGTATTTTTTTAAATTCTATGAAAAATAGAATTTTTTATCAAAGCAACCCTTAAATTCAAAGTTTCATTATCCAATTCAAATAGTTGTTATCATTTGTTGTCATGGTTATACAATAATTTGAAAAAAATAACAAATAGTTTGTCAAAGGTTACTTGTTCCACATATTTTTATTTTAAAATTCATGCAAATTTATAACTTTAAATTAGAATAAACAAATTTTTTTTAAATATTTTGCTTACGGCGAAAAAAAATTGTATATATGATGCACGGACGCAAAGCCGTCTCATCAAATAGGCACCATAGACACTGTGCCTAGGGCCTACGAACTTTAAGGGGACCTACGAAGAAAAAATAAAATATGTACATATGTATACAAAGAAAATAAAATAATTTTATTTCAATATTGTTATTAATTTTTAATTTAAAACACGATTTAAAAAACTTTTATTTAAACAATAACTATTTCTCTTTAAAAATCATAATAAGTAAATGGCGTTTTGTTTGTTTACTAATTTTGAGAGATACAGTCAAACTTCCATAAATCGAACTTCTATTATTCGAATTTCTCTATAAATCGTATTAATATTTCGAATTAAAATTTTGAATTTCTTTATAAATTGTTTCTATATTTCGAAATTTCCCTAAATCGAACTAAAATTGATACATTGATAAATTGATTGAATTGGCTTTTGGTGGTTCGAATTATGGAAGTTTCACTGTATATACATGTATTTTTGTACGAGTAAACCGTAAAATGCACTTTTACGATTCAAAAATTGTGCGTAAGGCAGGCCTTTTTTTCCTATTGAAATAACAATGCCTAAAATTGAAATACCAATGCCAAAACTATTACTATTACTATTTTTCGCCCTAAAGCGTAAATATTTTTGACAACATCAAACGAACTCAAAAGAACAAAATACATAGTGGCTATTTCCAAAAAAAACATACGTATATATTTACTTTGTATAAATTTTACTTTGAGAAAATTGTTTAATCTAGGCATTTATTTGTTGATTTGTAATTTTATATATATAATTAAAATTAAATAATTTGGAAGAAATTTAGAAAAAAAATAACGAAAACAAACTATTTGAATTAAACGATTATTCCAAATACATTTTACAAAACACAATAATATACATATCTATACGATAACTCAAATACAACTGAAAAACAAAATGTTTTATATAAATTAACATAGAATTTAAAAAAAAATTAGTTGCTATAGAAATTTAGAAAATAAATATGAAAAGCAAAACTACTTGGATTAAACAATTTTCTCAAAAAATATTGTACTATTTTGTGTAAATATATGTATTTCTATTTATGCAAATAATACAGAATCTTACTTGTACAAAAAATCTTTTATGCAGTTCGGGTATAAAGTATCTTTTTTGCTTTCGAGTGATAGTTGCTCTCGGCTAACGGCTCGAGTAACAATTTCACTCTCAAGCGAAAAAGACATACTTTACGCCCTTAATACATAAATAGCAACTGTGTTATTTATTGTATTTTATGCTTTGCTCTAGCTGAAAATCTAGATTCAAAAATATGTTTTAAGGCAAAAAAATATCAGTTTTTTGGCCAAATAGAACATGTCATGTCACAAAAAAATTGATCTGAGAGCAAAAAGGGGTGTATCGGAGCAATTTTTTTGGCAAAAAGAATTCGACATAAATACAAATTAGAAAATTAAACCTTGAGTGATGTAAGTTTGAAAATTTGGACGCTGAGATCTGTTTGAATAATGCACATTCACATGCGGGGCATTCTTTTACAAATCGAACAGATTTGGACAAAATCTGACCGACACATTTTTGATTTGGCTGAAATTTTTTAGGGGTTTTAAATCTCGAGCGGTTTTAAATTTCGAGAATTTCGCGATTTTTGGCTTGTAGACTTATTTGCAAAAATTAATAACATCGGTTCTATTAAAGATAGAAATTTCTGTTATGTTTTATTTTAAAGTTAAAAGATGCTTTTTTGAAAATAAGTCTTTAAGCCAAAAATCACGAAATTCTCGAAATCTTAAACCGCTCTAAATTCCAAAAAAAAATCCTGGAACACGTATATTTTTTTTTTCGATATAGAACCCGTAAAAAGCTAAATCAACAATGTGTTGGTCAGATTATGTCCTAATCTGTTCAGTATGTAAAAGAATGACCCATTTATGGAATTTCTCGTCGTCCCGCCCTCGATAGATAAATTTATTTCTAACAGTAAAAATAATTTTTCCATTAATAAAAAATACGATTTTTGTAGAAAATTAAACTTAGAATACGATGGTCATACTAAAAAAAACTCATTACGTGACTAAAATTAGTGACATTAAAATGACTAAAAATCGATTTTAACAATTTATTTGTTTATAACACTAAGAATTTGATAATAATTTTTATTGATTTTATTTTTTTTTTAAATTGCATCCTTTTAGTTTAAAATAAATTAAAATAGAAGTTTCTATCTTAATAGAACTAAAGTCATTAATTTTTGAAAATAACACAAAGTTTACACCATGGTAGTATAATAGCAAATAGCTATTAAACTATTATGGTGTAAACGGATAGAATAATACCTTTTTACTTTGAAAGATAGTTATTTGATATTTTGCATTTGATCGATAGTATAATAGTATATTAAAAAAAAATGTAACGGTCAAAACGTTAAATGTAAAAGACAATTTCATGCGATTGTAAAAATGTGCAACATCAAAATCACTCAAAATTTAGTTTTAATTTTAAATTAATATAGTTTATAATTTTTTGTTGAAATACTTTTCGATTGATAAGATTTTATGTTCAAATTTGAAATACGTTAGCCGTATTCTATCTGTCAATATTATTCTGAGCGTTTATACCACAGATAGAATAATACTATTTTGTGGTATAAACGCCCATGTATCGATAGTTTAATAGCAAAAAACTATTATTCTATTAAACTATCGGTGGTATAAAGTCTTCAAGCAAAAAATTACGAAACTCTCGAAATTTAAAAAAGCTCTGATTTCCAAAAAATAAAAAACATTCTGGAACACGTATATCTTTTTTTCAATATAAAACCCACAAACAAATTTCAGCCAAAAAGGCTTTGGTCAAAAAGGTGTTCGGTTTCTAAAAAAATGCCCATATTCATAAAATAACACAAATTATACAAACTTATATTTAACGGTGCTATGCGCCTATCAACTATTCCAAGACAATTGAAAATTCAAATTGCAATGTTGAAAATCCAAATCCAAATTGTACTGTTCAGAAAATAATTCTGGTGTACTAATTTCTTTTTCATAATATATATTGTAATGTGCCTAGGGCCTACGAAAGGTTTAAGATGGCTCTGCACGGACGTAAGCTATTTTGGACTTAATGTGGGTGCAAATCGATTTGCAAACTCCACATCCGTCCAAAATCTTTAGCTTTACGTCCTAGCATCATAATGTATTATTATTACAATTTTGAAAATAATTTAAGATGAAAGTGTGGATATGTTTTCTTGTATAAATTTGCTTTATTGAGTGACTCAAGTAATATTTTAAACGTATTGTTGTTTTCGAAATGGAAAATTATTTATCTTATTTGAATACAAGTAACTATGCGTCATCGTAAATATCAAAACATCCCTTAATAAATTTTTTTGGAGTACATATATAAAATTTAAGATGACGCATCATTGTAAAAACTGAGTTTCATTTTCTTTCTTTCTATTCAAAGTAATGTTTTTCCCTTTTTTCTTAATATCAACGGAATAACGATTTGAACATATGTTCATTGTTTTCTTGTTTTATTGTTTTTTTCCATAGATTTACATACTCCTTTTGTATGTTTTTGTTATGATTTGGATAAGAAGCTGAATTGTTAAATATGCATTAAACACAAGAGCATAAAAAACGTTAAAGACTAAATTATAAGAACTAAGAAAAAAACAGAGTGATTTACTTAGTCCCTTATATCTTGGATAAAAGGAACGAAAAGGATGGTGGGTTGTAAATGTTTTTAGAAGTAGAAGTTAATTGAGGTAGATATTACAAAATATGAAGTACTGAAAATAGAAGAACACAAATAACAGCGGATGGAAGCTACAAGCCAAAATTTCCTTTTTTATATAAACATTTTTTAGAATAATATAATTTAAATGCAAGATATTAAAAGAAGATACAGCAAAACTTGCTCTAAATAGATCGTCGTTTTTACATTAAATGCGACGTCAGCACTCAAAGAATCGGTGGAGTGAACGGTGCACGGGAAAACAGGCACATCAAAATGCGTGTTCGACTGAGCTTTAGACGCTTTTAAGCGTACAAAGATTTTGTCTGTACAACGAAAATCTTTACTTCACGATCACAACAGATCATACCATAGATGGAAAATCAAATAACGACGCCGAGGATCTGAACCCAACCATTTCTGATTTTTTGGAAACTGCGGTAATTGTTAGTATCATTTTATTTATTTAGCGTATGGTCTTTTCTCGTGACACATAAACACAACAATTTCAAACCAATAAATCTTAAAATAGATTGATTTTTCTATGAAATCTACCTAAAACAAAACATGAATACACATTAAATGAGCTTATAATCGATTTGATTGTGCGTCTTCTAGTAAAAAGTGAAAAAGTAAAATATTTGAACAACACAGTACATTTGAGCATTATATGTTTACATCGAGTGAGTCTATCTATGCTACTACATCGGACGATGCCAAATGGATGTCTGAGATGTCACCATTGTATCGTCGAATTGGACCCACAGTTGTAATTTGTTTTATGGTTTGTTGTAGAGCTACGCAGTCACATTGAGGGGACTCTGAAATGCCCCACTTGTAAAAAGAGTCAGCACAACATCCATGATTTGTTCTTATTAGGTTTAGTGTAGTCCAGATCGAAAGCGGGTTCAGTAGAAGTCGGGTTTGAAATAGAAAGGCCAGGTGTGTTGTAATGACTGCAAGAAGAGTCCCAGGCATCCAAAATATTAAAATTAGTTGCCTGTTGCTGGCAGTATTGTGGGATTGCATTCTTGACTTCAGTCGACAAATAGGATGATCACCGTAATATTCATGTAAGAGTAACACGATGTTGTTAGTTACCTTTTTATGCTCTCGCATGAGCGCGTGCGAGCATCTGAGTGCAGGTAGAGCGATATTGCCTAACAAAGGGAGCCAAGTTAATGGAGTGGACCTGATAGTACAGCTTATAGTACCCATCGTGGCATGCAGCTGGCATTTAACTTTTTGAGTATCTGTGCTTAAAAATAATTATGTGACACTTCGCTTTCATTCCAAGTTTTTCAAACTTGATTTCTATGCGAATTTTTTCAAATGTTTCTGTCAATTAGGGCTCGAAACCCAATGGGGGAGGGCCAACTTTTTTGACAAGAATTCAAAAACTATGCACTGAAAAATTCTAAAAAAAAAATAAAGTTTCTTAAACTAAGTGTTCTTTCATATGATATCTCACATGCTTTCACACGTTTCTCCCCCTTCTCATACCAACCACAGTTAATAAAGACGATTATGAGAATTTTATACCTCGCTATATTTTTCGTTCAAAAGTCACCACTTTTTCTATATTGTATAATTGCATTGTTCTAATCTATTGTGAGTTTTCTTATTAAATAGGTTCGGAACTATGTGTGGAAAGAAAACATGAAAAAACGCTATTATTTAATTTTGTTCAAAAGCCTGTGTAGAGAAAAATTCTAAAATACTTGTTTAAGGGATACTAAATTCAAACCCAACCGTCACCTTCAGGGACAGGTTCGTTTTATACGCATCTTAATTTTCAGGTTCATAGGATTTATAGTTTATGAGATAATCGACTTTAATACAAAAACACATCGTACTCTCACTAATAGTGTTCCGTATAAGAAACGGCACCCAAAAAATCACTAACATTTTCTGACCAAAAATTATATAGTAACACGTGCATTGTTTCAGTTAAAACATCTGAATTCATGTCTATATATAACAATTTAAAACAATTAATTTAGATTTTAGACTTTTAAACAGTTCAACACCCAATTTCTGCATAAACCCATAAAAATGGAACTTGCGCAATTTGCCAATCTGCAATGACAAGGAATCCAGTAGTACGTACTATCAAAATTATTTTAATTTGTTCTCATTGTATTTTGTACAGTTGCTTTAGGTTAATGTACTATTTAATCACTCTTTAGTTTAATTTTTTTTTTATTTTTGTTCTTAAAGTATATGTAATTTTTTGTCTTTTTGTTAAATTTTACTTGCGATAATGCCATGGGTTGGCGAATTATTATAATTACCAAAGAATTAAAAATTTTATAATGGAAAAGACCGTAAATAGTAAATTGTGCTAACAGAGGTGATTATTTAATAAATATAAGACAAACGGTGGTAAAAAGCCAAAAATTCCCCTTTCTGGTCATCAAATTGATTTGATGGTTTCGTGGATAGAAGACTGTACCATAACATGAAAGCAATCAAAAGAAAAGGTCATGAGTAATTTCAACAAATTATTGTCAGCGTCAACCGTAGGCAATTACTTAGAATGTAGACGGTTCACAACAAAATGGTTACACATTGAACCTGTTACAATGAATTCTGACGCGAACAAAACAAAACGAGCTGAATTCGTACAATACTTGATCCACACTCAAAAAAATATGTAGGTAAAATTCAATGAACATTTGTCTATTAAATTTATTTAAACGACATGTTGTTTGAATTTGACGGTTTCAACAGACATATCTGTTAATTTTTAATTTTCAACAAACATGTTTGTTAAATATTTTTAACGACATTTACGAACTGTACGTTGATTTTCGTTGTTGAATAAGACATATGAAAACAAAGAATGAAACCATTTGCAGAATGCAGAGTAGTAACCATTTTCATTATTTGTTAGTTAAAATGATGAAGTTAGTAAAGTGTATAAAAATTAAGTTGTGTGGAATAAAAACTAGGTCAAATTTTAAAATAAAATGTGTCAGGTAATTTATTGTGTAATGTATAAACTAAATGCAATATTCAAGAAAGTTTAACGTTTTCAATTACTTAATTAATTAGAATATTATAACAAAAAATTAAATATGAATTTAGTTGTAAAAAAAGAATGTTAAAAAAAATTTGCGTAAACGTTAAAGTTTTTACATTTAGTAATAATATATTTCAAATCAGAATTCCACAACATCACTGGACTATGGTTGTTTTATGCAATCACATAGCTCACACAGATTAGACCATCAACATCTTAAAGAAAAACATCATCAAATCAAAGCTATATGGAAACAAATTAAATTATAATTATTTATTTGACATATTTATTTGACATTTATTTGTGTACCCAACATTATTATTTTGTAAAATAAATAAAATTCTTAAAGAGTATCATACAAAATTCGTGTTATTGTTTTTGCTAGTTTTATTTTTCAGATTATTGGACCGATTTAAATGGTGTTTGTTACTATATATTTGATAAAATACTAATAAATTTGATAAAATACTTCAACAAACGTGTACGTTATTTTAACAGTCAGATTGTGTGTTTTGTTCGTAATTATCAACAAAAATGCTCGTTAAATTTACTTACTGTCCTTTGAAAGTTGTTGGTAAAATTAAATCAACAGACATGAGTTGTTGAATTTAACGAACGATTTGTAGGATCAAAACCGACTGAAATGTATGTTGAATCAACAGAGATTTTCGTTGATTTTACATACATTTTTTTCTCAGTGCAGTACAAACAGCAAGGGAAACAAGTTGTTGGATGCATGAAACATATTGTTAAGTTTTTCCAACTTTCCTTCAAATTGGCCTAACTCACAATTTGATAAAACGTAATTCCCAAATCTTCTTCTGAGTTCCATCACTGATTAATAAGCAAACACACCAGGTTTTA
Organism: Diogma glabrata; assembly: GCA_963693315.1. Lineage (NCBI taxonomy): Eukaryota > Metazoa > Arthropoda > Insecta > Diptera > Cylindrotomidae > Diogma > Diogma glabrata. The sequence goes on along the minus strand of OY856187.1, from coordinate 42,121,438 downwards.
TTAAGTATTCAGCACATCAATTGTTCCACAACAGTAGGAAAACAATATTTCTAGCACGAATATTCAACAGCTTCAGAAACTCCAACGGCTTATTGTAGAAATTTCCAGTAACACAACGTTCAAAATAATACACAAAATATTTCTATTCAATAACACTTAAGACTTTATTCACAAAATCACTTTTATAATTTTGACTTTACCGTCGCAGGTTTAAAATAAAACTAATTTTTAGAAACCTTGAGAAAACACTAGAATATTCGATTATTTTACGTTATGATGATATGAATCATAAAGTAATTTTATGTTGACCCAAGTTCTAAGAATACAACAACAACACTATTCATTTCATTAATTACTTGTTGTGTTTTGTTGATTTGATTTTTCTGGAAGTGACTGTAATCGTCTGGATTTTTCTGTAATCGCAACAATATTTTAATTTGTTTTGCCGTCGAACGAGAGGCCGTGCAAGAGTTGGAAAAAGAGCAGTAAAGCACCATCCAGAGTAAAGAGGTCCTAACATTTATTTAATTGGAGCAATTTCAAATACAGGAACCGTATACAAGAAAACGCAGAAGGAGTTAACTTACTGCTCAGTTAGCAAACAATTGGGTAGGTATTTTAATGCAAAAGTGACAAGATATAGAAATCAACTGGAAGATCTGGTGATTATTGTATACAACATTTTATTGTATGTAACGCTTACAATATACCAATGAATGCAGAAAATTATCAAGACGAATTAAACATCATAAAATACATAGCTAGTAAAAACGGATATAAAAACGAAATAATTGATACATTAAATAGAAAATATAAGAACAAGAAAAATTTGCAAACCCTAACAACATTGAAGAATGAAGAAAACTTAGCAGGTAAAAAATACGTAGGCGTAACATACAATAAAACAACATTCAAAATAATGCAAAAAACTTTAAAAAAATATGGATATATTGCAGCTTACAAAAACAAAAATAAAATAGAAAATTACCTAAAACCAAAAAAACCCAAACCTTAGACGCAGGTGTTTATAAACTTACCTGTGACGACTGCAGTAAATTTTATATAAGTCAGACGGGGCGGTCCTTCACAAAAAGATTTATTGAGCACACCAATGAAATTAACATAAGCGATCCAAAATCCAGATATGCCCAACATTTAAAAACAGAAAAACACAAATACACCAATATCAACACAAATTTAACCATATTACATAAAAAAGAAAAGGACAACATCTAGATAGATTGGAAGAAATAGAAATATATAAACATAAAAACAATAGCAACATTTTAAATGATAAAATCAACACTAAAATTAACAAAATTTATGACATAATAATTAAAAATAGCAGTTGAAATAGTATATAAGTAATAGTTTAAGCAAAAATTGTAATAATAATTTAAGAACTGAGGATGGCGTAAATCGAAATCGATATTCTATAAAATAAAAAATAAAATTCAAATTGTTACTATAAGGAACATTATAGTTTTATTAATAAAATAAAAAATCAAAAATAAACAGTAAAAAGTATATTTTTAAATATTGCATTTTAATTCAAAAGTGACAAAAGCACACAAACAGTGAATAATATGGAAAACCATAATAACACATATACTATTTGATTGTTTTTTTCCTTCCAACAATTTGGAAAAATAATATAATTATAAAAGATATAACGTTTGTACGAACATATCGTTTGTTTTTTTGCAACAAAACGTTGTGTCAATGCAAAATTACTTTTTTATTTTTAGTTCGTTTGTCAAAAAGTGAGTTTTTAAACTTTTTTTATTTTTTTTCACTGTTCAAACAACCTCGACAGACTGTTTTTGCGTAAAAACGCTTTGTTTTGACCACTTCTTTTTAACTGACAAGCAAGCAGTCTCAATCTAGAAAGGTTTAAAAATCGTTCACCTGCTCTTTACTGCGTCTGTTGTTACGGGGTAAAGATCTATAAATGCATTTTTTGTGCTGTTATAAAACATGTTGATCCCCTTTACACAATACTTTTTATGCAATCATAAAATAATTAAAATTTTGATGTTTTGAAAATTTTTGCAAAAACCAAATTGCGTCGATAAGGCTAAACTTAACATAGGAAAATTAAACTAATCAAATACTATTTAAAGTATGAATTGCTGAGAGAAATCTATGTCCTATCCTCTCAAAACTTTTGCGGACAACAGATTAAATGTTTTTTGCATGTATTTCTAATAAAAAAAAATTTGCCAAGCAAAAAAACATATAAACGATGAAACATGAACATAAAGTTAATGTTTGTCCATCAAAAAATTTAATCAATTTATGTTATAAAAATAAACATAGCTTGCAAAAATATTTTGCAGTTAAAACATAAACTATTCAAAACATAAAATTGGAAATTTCACATAAATCATTGGTATCAAATGTTTTGTGTTACTCTTATTGATCCCAATTTTTAGTTCGTGACTGCTGACATAAAAAATCAACTATTAATATTCCAAACATTTGAAGTATCGGTATCGTAATTTAAATCCAGATACACAAACACCCTTTCTGAGAACATTTTCTCAAAATGTGAAACAAGTGACTTAAACATTTAAAATAACAAAAAATAAAATTTTGCCATCGTCATCTCAAATTGACAAAACGAATGACGAATGACAAAAAAGCAAGAAAAATATAAAATAAACTTAATCACCACTGCAAAATGTTTCCCGCATGGATGGGTTTTTTAAACGTCAGAAGGAAAAACAAAAGCAAAACTATATTTACAAAAAAAAAAAAAATATCCACTTTGAAATTTATATTCGTTTTTTTCCTGCTGTACAAGTTAGTATTAGTTATTTTGTAGGCACAAAAAAGTGGAAAAAAACATAAAAACTATTAAACAAACATTTTTTACGTTTTCTGTTTATTTTTGAAAACATAAATACGAATAATATTCGAACGGAATGGTTCACATGAAATTGGGTCGTTAGTGTTTGGGGTAGTGGGGAATTTTATTTTGTGTTTTTTTTTGTTATGTCATAGACTCCTTCAAACAAAATACAAAAAATGGGAGATGGATGGAATAATAAAAAAAATGAATGTATATAAATTTTGGAACAATGCCAAATAAAATTCATTTCAAACAATACATGAACGGAATTTGGAGTATTCATATGGAGATAGATGTTGAGAATTTTGAGTAAGTTTTCATTTCATAGTGAAATCTAAATATGAGATCTTTTTATTTAGTGAAATTTGGGCATTCAAGAGGGAAAACGTTTTTATATAAAATATTATATTTATACATCATAAAAACTGTCAGATAATGAATGAACACAATATAATAATGGAAGCGTTTTAGATTAAATTATTAGTAGTAGGTTTCGAGTTCATTTATTGTACGTTGGTCTGCAAGACCAGTATTCGTTTCATGCGAAAACTTTCAATATCTTACAATCATTTTTGTCATTTCTCGACGTTAAACAAAAAATTACTGGTCGTTGGTAGAGATACGCTTTTCGCGACATTTTCTGTTTCTCGAGAAAAATTGAGAAGGGAAATCTGTTTCTCGAGAATTCTCAAGAATTCTCGAGATAATTCTTTATTAATTTTCTTTAATTAATAAATAATTTTCTAACCCAATAACTCCTCATAAACCCTATTCTCTAATTATAACCGCCAAATTATCAATAGCTATCTGAGATTTTTTAAAGTTACTAGAATTGAGAGATGTTTTTGTTTAAATCAGCCAAATGTCAAATCATTTTCTGTATGGGAAACCAGTCCTGTTGTTGTTTGTTTGCGTATGGATATATATTATTTAAACATAGATTTAAGTTAAATTACAAAACGTTACATTACATATAATACTTAATATGAATTTTGAAGAATAATTACAATATTAGATCTAAATCTCAAGCCAAGTTACTGCAACAGGAGACAGCAAATTAAGTTCTGGCAATCCCCCTGGAATCCTTCGGATTGGACAATCAGTTACTATATGGTGTATAGATTGAACTGGATAATCTCAATCACAAGCAGAAGACGATATAAAACCCCAATTGAATAAACAGGAACCACAACATCCATGTCCAGTTCGAATACGATTCAAAGTTATCCACAGTCTTCTAGGTAAATCAAAACCAACGGGAATTACATCTAAATTATCAACTAAATTATGATTGAGAACAGCAGATGACGACCAAAAATCTTTCCATTTATCCACGATGCTGAAAGTATCACCATTAAAAAATACAGCGCCTGAATCATAAGATGGATTTCTTGAACACAAACGCCTTGGAGGTTGATGAATTATAACGTGGTGACATATTAGCTGAGGTAAATCCGCAACTTTTGACCAAATCCTACACAGTTGATCTTGTCTACGAATATTAGGTGGAGTAATATTACTCAACACATGAAGCCAACGAACAGGTGTTGAGTGGACACAGCCAGTTATTATACGCATAGCATTGTTTAATTCAACATCAATTTTATCGGTATGGTGACTATTTAACCAAACAGGACAACAAAATTCAGCAACAGAAAACACCAATGCTAATGACGAAGTTCTCAAAGTATGGAAGTTTGCACCTCAGTTAGTTCCAGCAAGTTTTCATATTATATTTACTCGAGATTTCAATTTCTTCTACATTTTCAATATGGTATTTATATGTGAGGCTTCTATCAAGATAAATGCCTAAATATTTAGTTAAAAGGGTTATGTTTGACTTGCATATTATTATTATACCAGTCCTGTAAAAATGCTCTATCAAAGTAAACAAACTATTCTTACGAATTTTGAAATCAAATAGAGGAAACAGTTTTATTTCTCGGTTTTTATAGAGTGTTGCGATACACAATTTATATTGGGGGTGTAATTAAAACAACTATACTACTTGAATAAACTTTGGTCCTCACTTAGGTCACCCATATAAAACTAATCGAATAAATTAAGTCTTCAAGTGAAATTCGGCCATAAAAATTACGTTCCTTTATAGACATTATACGAAAATAAAAAGAATATTCTAATAATTCGTCAGCGATTCATCATTTTTATCATATGGATAACGGAGTCGGAGTAAAATTTTAGTTTATAAGATAAAACATGATTTTCAATCTAATTTAATGAATTATTCTGACAGAAAAATTCGTAAAATTGTAGAAGGGTTACGCTGACTGCAAGAAAAGCTTAGTGAGTTTCAAAAAATTTAAATTTAAGGTTTAAAAAATTTAATGAGTGATTTTTGTTCGTCTTTAACTTTTTTCAAATTCTCGAGAAATAAAACAAAATTTCTTGAGAAATGAGAAATAAAAATCTATAGGGAATTCTTGAGAAATCGAGAAAAAGAATTCTCGAGAATAATCTCTAGTCGTTGGTTACTCGTAAATCACGAGTTTAAATGTTTTTGGGCTTCACTAAATTTTAGGTGTGCCAAAAATCCTTTTTATTACTTGTTGGCAAACATATGATATCTAAACATATTACCTTATCACATAAAAATTTCATGTAATTATTACAACGACTTGAAATATATTTTAAGATTTAATTTTATATAAGACTGAATCTAACAAAATATGGTGTGCAATTTATGAAATTTTGTTGCTATCCATACAATTGTCGATCGATCTAGTTTCGAACCGAACTTTTTTTTACACTTTACAAAATAGTATATCACTCTCAGCAGGGCTAGATACACTACCAAAAAAATTTGACGCTATATAAACCAAAATTGGTCTACTGCTCTAGCGAAGTATAAGAAAACAAAAAACTTTCATTAATTCATTGAATTAATTGTAGATGATGTGTCGATAGACACAAGTGAAGATAGTCATCTTCTTCTAGCCGATACAAGTTTGCAATCCAATTCTAACTTGGTTAGAGTATAACAACAATAGTGATCAACTCGAGAAATAAATTGAATAAACCTGAATCTAATAAATATATGTTTATGAAAGTTTTTTGTTTTCTTATACTTCGCTAGAGCAGTAGATCAATTTTGGTTTATATAGCGTTAAATTTTTTTTGGTGGTGTATCTAGTCGGCTAGCCCTGATGAGAATGATATACTTTTTTTTAAAGTGTATTAAAAAGTTTTTATCGGTCCGAAACTAGATCGATCGACATTTGTATGGATAGCAAAAAAATTTCATAAATTGCATCCCATATTTTGTTAGATTCATTCTTATTATTCATGATGGGATAACTACCATCGGAGTGATGTAATATCACAAACTATACATTGAATTAATTGTTAATTTTATATAATAGTAGAATTTTTCTTAGTGAGGTACGCCACTTCCGAAAACTGGAGGAGATGCTAAATTTCAGGTTATTGCAAAAACAATATTTATTTTTCACACAGATTGTAATTATTTCAAAGAAAAATTTACGCTAAACGAAGTAATCGAGCTTTTTTATGTTGTTATTTTAAGTTATTTTATGCTTACGTCTACAAAAAACAAACGAACCAATTTATTTTCTTTGCAAAGAACTTTTCTTTTCCTATACGTCTAGATGAAACGAAAACCAATTTCACCAGAGCAATCTTCTTCCAAAATATATATAATAAACTATTTCCACATAACGCAGTCTTAACATCTTGGTCCTTCTATATTTTAATTTTAAATTTTTAATTAAATAACATGATAATAGAATAACAAGAATATTTTATTTTAGCAAAGTAAGCACGCAACTCAATTCTCAACTACTTAATCGCCGTATAATAACTCAAAATCTTACCGTAAGAACACATATTATAAAAAGTAATTGGTCTTTGAATTAAACTTAAACTGTAGATCGAATACTAAGTTCATTTGATAAAATGAAAGAGTAGAACCTAAATTAAAACTTCCTCATCTTCCTTCGAAGAAAATAGTATCGTACAAGTAGTCCTATAATTTTTATTCAGCCTACACGCATACAGAAAATGTTTTTTCAAAAATACAAGCTCTAATTTAGTGCTTACACACTTATTTTGTGTAATGTTATTCCATGTTTCTTTCCTTTTACACGCAATATAAATTATAATAACAATAAGAAAGGTTTTTTTCTGCCATATACGTAAACATGTTAGTCGGGTTGTAACTTTAAGGCACATGGGGAGGAGAAGAAATTTATGTATTTTGTTACGTATTTTTTTAATGTATCGTTTGGACTAATAATATGTTTTGTGTATTCGTATTGTATAGTAAGAAATGGGATGATACATGTATTTCTTTTTAGGAATTTTATGTTTGAATGATTTGCCTAAATATATATGTTTAAGAGTACACACTTTGGTTTTATTAATATATCAGGCAACAAAAATTAAATAGAAACGAAGGCAAAAAAGGGATAATGTAATGAGGATAATAGGTCAATAACATAATTTTTTCACAATAGCTTTTATGTGCGTAAACCTGTTTTGATAGTTAAAATTAAAAGGTGTTTCGCACGGTTCTAAATACAATGTGTTCTACATATTTAAGTTTTCTTAATAGAAATGTTACTTTAATTATAATTATTTGTCTTGATGTTATTATAGATAATGTAGATTAGTGTATGTTTTCACACATTTTAATGTTTAATTTGAGTGGTAAATATCAAGGTTATAATCGTTAGTTAGTTAGAATTTTTTTAACTATCGCAAAAAAATTTCCTATCGCGACGTTTGTTTAATGTGACAATCAAAATATTTGAATTAAAAATTAATTATTTTCATTTCCACTTTTGATGTTATTGTATCAAAAGATTGATTTAGGGTGCATTCCAATAGACCACTTTTTTGATACTTATTTGCCGCCATACAAAACCCTATGTATATAAATTCATACTTTAATTTGTTCACACCATATCCAAAAAACAATCACCTTATCTATAGAAAAATCTATTGATTCTTTGGTGCTCGAAGGCATTTGGAAGATAAAGGCATTTGAAAAAAAAATATTTCATACAAAAATATCAAAATATTTTAAAAAATGCCAGATTTTGTTAATTTTGATTGTTAATTTATATATACTAGAAGTTATTCATAGCAAATTCACTGAATATTCAGTACAAGGTTTTTTATCGTTACGTGTTAGTTTTAAAAATAAAAAAAATTTTGGTATGTTGCAATTTAAGACGGTAGAAAAGCCATTCGTCTACTTCACGGAAGAATAATCGCTTTGAAATAGCAGCGAGAGACGAAACGGCAAACGAAAAACTTTTTGTTCACTATGTTCACAATGTTCACTATGTTCACAATGTATGGCTATTTTGTTCACAATGTGTAATACATAAGTCTATAATCAAGAGTATTGGACTTGTTAAAATATGGCTGAAAAAATTAGGAAAAAGAAGACAAAAATATCGAGCAATTTCCGAATATTTAATTTTAGGGTCATTCCATTTTAAAGTCAACCTTCAAGCTAAAGTTTTTTTCTTCACAAAACTGTAACTGTGACCTTTAATTTTTTTTTTCATATATTTTACTATAAGATATGGCAACAACTGTGAAAATTCCAATATTGTTATTTTGTTTAGAATGCAATTAAGCGCATGGTTGTGAAAAATGCTTAATATACGAATTAAAATATATCTAAAAAGAATATAGCATAGCACAAATATAATAAACCGGATTGTTTTAGACTTTTTATTTTCTGTAAGCTAAAGTTTGGAGTGTCTGAATTGGACTGCTTTGCTTTCCAAATAAATGAGGTAAGCATTCTAAATACATGAATTCTTTTGTGTTACGTTAGTCATGTTACGTTAGTCACACATCATTTAAATCAAAAACGTCAATTTATGAAAAACTAACAAATTTTTAAAAAAGTTATTGGCTATTTTAAAAAATACATTAATTACATTGAAGAAACTTATCAATAAATTTTATGTACATTTTCAACATCTAGAGAATTTTGGTTCATAATTTAGGTGTTAATTTCATGGTATAAAAAATGTTACGTTAGTCACATTTACATTTTTATTTAAAAAATATCTAAAAAATTTAATTTAAATAAAAAGCTTTCTGATTTAGATAAATAAACTCGATTTACATTTTAAAAAGTCAACAAGTACTTAAAATAATCTTTACAATTTTAGTTATAAGGAAACAAAGTTGTGAATTTCGGTATAAATGTTACGTTAGTCACTTTGGAATGACCCATTATTTTTATTCAATCAAAAATATTTTGCAATATGTCATCATCCATATTGCAAAGTTCAACACCTGCCTCTTCAGGTTGTTGTAAAGGATTAAAGAACTCACCAGCCATCCTATGAAATTCAACTGTTTGTTCATATTTTATAAATGGCTCTTATTTTCAGTCGCTTCTGTGACCCTGCAGATTTTCGATCAATGATAACAAACTCTGTTTGTTTTTTGTTTTGATCTGACGGTCAGATATTTTAAGATATCTTATTTTAAATAAATTTATTTTCTTTCACTCCCTTCTGCGATCCGGCTATAACAATATGGTAGGTTTTGCGCCATATTAAATAAGTTAGAAAAGTCATTCTAATAGATGTTTTACTTATTTTCAATTTGACAGTTTCTTTGACAATTTGAACAGGCTCGGATTATGAATGTAACGCCTTAAATTATCCAGATTTAAGGATCAAGAAGCCCTACTAGAACCGATCGAGGATTGGATCAGCACAAATAGGGTATTTACTTCTACATACATTACTATTTGTTTAATTTTTGTTTATACGTTTTTTTCAAAATGTTCAATAAATTCTTTTTTCGGCAAACGGCTGTAAAGTTTAACTTTACTGCCGCTAGGGAGTTAGCTAAAGTCTTACTTTTTTGCCTGACAGCAAGACGTCGACAGCAAAAGTAACGCCATTTTTATTTTATATTACGGAGGCTGTAAAGTAGCATTTGTTATTTGTTAGTTTGTTATTTTTTAAAACATATTGTATAACCATGACAACAAAAAATAAGTTGATTCTCATATTACGAAATTTTGAAAAGGCTGCTTTGATAAAAAAATTTTATTCATACAAATTTAAATGTTTTTTTCTCTTTTTTGGAAGTAATTATGACGATACAAATTCATATTTATAAAAAGTTTGATGTATTAATTTCATATTTATAAAAAATTTAAACGTTTGCCGAAAAAATTGTGTATTTAATTCGAAGCTAAAATGACTTTTTGTGTTTCGTCTATAATTGTCAAACTTTAGACTCAACACAAAAAGTATCACTTTAGCTCCTAATTAAATAATGTACTATTTTCGGTAAACGTCTGTAAAGTTCAACTTTACTGCCGCTATAGGGAGAAGGTTAAACTTTACTTTTTTGTCGCATAATCAAAGCAGCTGTAAAGTAACGCAATTTTTATTTTTTTTACGGCGGCAGTAAAGTAAATTTCATATTTTTACTGGCGGCAGTAAGTAATTTTCATATTTTTACGGCGGCAGTAAAGTAAATTGCATAGTTCTACGGCGGTAGTATGTTATGCCCACCAATTGTATGATGTCCAACATGTGATGTTTGGAAAAGCCTACAATCTAATACAGAACAATTCTAAATAAAGGTGTAAAACTGTTCTAAGTAAAGGTGTTGGCAAAGGAGTTAGATTTGTAGTTACGTCTAACAGTAAAAACTAGCCCCGGCGCATAACACCTTTAACGTTGCATGTTTTGCATTAACATAATATTTACTCAATAACCATTTTTATTGACATCATCATGCAGCACAAATAACTTTTTGCCTCACCCTCGGTTATGTGTTCATAAGATTGGTTTTTTTATATACATTTTCATTTTTTTTGTACATAAATGTTTTACTATTGTTTGTTTTACATAAGCGAAACCGAAGAGTTGAAAGGGTATGAACTTTTTAATTTTATTATATTGTAACAGAAAGGAAAAGCTTTAAATGTGTATGTCCATTTCCAGTTCTTTTTTTATTATTGAGATATTTCGTTGTATGTGAACAAATGATTTTTTCAATAAATTAAATAATGGTATGATTGTATATGACATAGGCTCTTCTTTTTGTTTATATCTTTCAATTAGCTGGAAACATTAGGCATTTGATAGAACCAATCTGTCAGCCGGTTTTCATGCAATTGTATTAATGATACCGATAGCTACAAAACGAGAGGATGCTATGCAATCAACTTTTTTCTCCCTCGTTTAGCATAAGTAAAATGCTATTTGTAGTTGCATTTTTTTAAAAATATTAGTTAGTTGGTGATTCACAATTTTAAAATTAAACTCAACTTCTTTGTCAGTTCGCTTTAGATTAAATTGTTTTTTGAGTTGTAAATGTGATTTCAAGTAAAAATTTGATTAGTTTACTACAGGCAGGTCGTGATAGAATTTAAGTTAACGAAAACTAAATTATTATCGATTTTTTTTGCTTAAAAATTGAATTTATTTACTTAAATAATTATTATATTCATAATTAATGAATAAATATACCAATTATAATTATTTGTTTGAGTTAAATTATATTGTTTGAAATATTTTACAATTTCTGATGGCCGAATGCAATTTGGGATGTTTTCGTTTATATCTCACTCAGTAACAAAACGATCCTGGTGAGAGTAAATACTGTCTTTTTCTAATATCATTTGGTTGAAAGTCCCATTTTTTGTACGTATTTGAGTGTATTTCCCTATCAAAATGCAGGGTCCTATTCTCGAAAACATAAATCGAAATTTGGAGGATATTGTGAAATTCTTATAGCATTACATCAAACCATTGTAAAATTATCCTATTCCTGAATACACAATGATGATAACAATATTGTGAATTCGGATAATAATGTGAAATTCATTTTTGTTACCCCATTATCGTTACCGTATGATGTTATGCAATACGAATTTTACAATATTTTTCAAATTCATATATATTTGTTCAGTTATAGTGCATCTGAAGAAATGATAAACTGTTTTTTGTGGTACTGGTGGAAATATTATGACAATAACAATCAGCAAAAATTTTATAAAAAAAAAAATATTGTAGCAGGAATGTACCGTACCGGTCGTAGCATAAGAAACACTACCCAGCAGGCATACGGTAGCATAATTCAGTAGCATAACGGAAACTTGATATTTTAGTTGCATAATAGTAGTACCATGGTAATTTTCTTGTATTGGTCGCACAAGTGGTCGTACAATGGAATCATAGTATTGCGCGATCGTGGGGAAAATATTGGGGAACACAAGGGTAGCATAATGGTAAAATAAATACTGGTAGCACAACATAGTAAAACAACAACCGCATATTTGTAGAAGAACAATGGTCGCACAACAGAGTAGCATATCAGTTGCATATTATCAGGACAACAACGGTCGCACAACACAGTAGCACATCAGTCGCATATCGGTAGAACAACAACGGTTGCACATCAGTCGCATATCTTTCGAATAACAATGGTGCCAAAACAGAGTAGCATATTAGTAACAGTTGCATATCGGTAATCTTCCAATCAGTGCTTCCCTGTCAAATAAATAAATAACTTTCTTATAAATATCGAAATGATATTAATTTGAACGAAACGGCCAAAAGACAAAACAACAAACACTTGCGTCCATCAACACCTCAAAACGCATGTTGTTGTGGAATTCAGGTCTTAAAACGTTTTTATGTGTTGTTGTGACACATACTGTAGTTCCTACTGCACATAATCCTTGTAAACGGAATTTATTAAAAAATTAAAAAACATGCATGTAAAACGGAATTTTTATGAATCAAAGAAATAATTTTTTTATTCGCCTACGTACTAAGGTGTTACTTTATTACTGTAAAGACCACAAAGGTCATAGTTACGTCCAAAAAAGTTAATAATATTTAAACTTGTATAGATTATATAAAAAATAAACTTTTTTATCGAAGCAATCTTTCAATTCAAAAATTCATAATCCAATCAAAATATTTGTTATTTTTTGTTGTCATAGTTTGTTTGAAAAAATAACAAATATTTTGGTTAAAGGTTACTTGTTCAACATATTTTTATTTCGAAATTTATTTTTATCGGCCTCTATTTGCAAACTCCACATACGTCCGAAAACCTTAGCTTTACGTTCTTGCATCATAATCTACTATTATGTTATTTAAAAAAAAAAATTAAAAAACAATAAAAATTTGTAAAGCGTTTGATATTGAACCCTGCGCCTTTTATTAAATGTATTTAAATAGTTAACGCAGAGTAGAGGGATGTAACAACAAGGTAGCAGATTTTTTTTCTAATAAAGTCAGAAACACAGAGCAATTACAACAATAATGTTGGACACAATTAGTGACATCATTTGTGCCCTTCAAAGTTCAATCGGATCCTATACCGTGGTCATACATTTGTTCACCTTTCTACTAAAACTATCGATATAAACACATTTAAGCCAGATACTTTAAATATTTTATATAATTTGATATAAAAATATGTAAATAAATGTTTATTTGCCAATAAATTCATTATACTCTTGAACTTTTCATAAAAACTTTGTCTTTTTATTCTTAAAAACTTAAGCATCAGGCAACCCGCGAACATGAATGGCACTAGTTACAGTTTCAAATAGACGAATGGTTAAAGTTACTGTCTTGTTTGCCGTGGTCTAAGGATCGAATCCAAGGGAAGTCCAAAAAAAAGTCAGGCAAGTGCGAATATAATTCGCTCGCTGAGGGTTCCGTGTATATAATATTTGAGAAAAAACAGTTTTTATTAGTATAGTTTCACGTTTATTTGAAATTATAACTAGTAAAAAAAATTTTAGTTTCGATTAAGCAAAATCCCTACACCCATGATTTTTTAAAATTTTTTCTTTTGTAATGTTCGAAGTTAAGGGGGAGGACAAAAATAAATTTTACATTTTTGAAAATAAATCGAAAACTGTGCTTTAAAAAATTGCTTTACAAAAAATACTCACCTTTCATATGACACCCCACATGCCATGATCAAAAATAATTTTTTTCAAAATTTCTACTTTAAGCCCCCTCTAATGAACATTTGAAATTATAACAACAATAAAAAAATTTTGTTTTCGATTTAGCAAAGTCCCTACTCCCATGAATTTTTTTAAATTTTTTCTTTTGTAATGTTCGACACAGTAAAAAAAAGAAAACAGACAAAAAAAAACCACTCGTTTTCGGTAATAACTCAAAAACTAAGCAGTTGAAAATTCGATGAACATTTTTTTTGAAATACTTCCATTTTTTCGATTTTTATAGACTAAACTCGATTCCTTAAAAAAAACTTTCGTTTTACTCTCTGCTTATCTATGTTCAAAAAATATAGATAAAAACAAATATTTCGATTTTTTTTTTTGTATCATAAGGTGTGAGACAACACATTTAATAACTACAGAAAGTTTCAAGTTGATAGCATTTATAGTTTGTGAGTAAATTGATTATGTAGAAATTCGGACGGACACTGAAGTCTCACCAATAGGGTACCGTTTTTACTTTATCAAAGTACGGAACCCTAACAAAATAACCCGGAATCCGGACAAAATAAAAATACAACTTATTAAAGCGCATAGTTTGAGCATAGGGGCCACCCTAACATGCATGAAAAATGAAAATTCTGCCTGTGTAACTTTGAAATTAAATTGCTCAAGAATGGCTATACCGATTTCATCAAACTTTTTTTGTTTGATAGATGATTAGTTAGTCGTTTGAAAAAAAAAATAATTAATTGTTCTTGTAATTAATCTTTAAATAAAAATATTAAAAAAATTTTTTTAAAGTTTTTTTTTCTGAAAACCGTTCAATCTTTATTCTAAAATATCTCAAATTTACAAAGAGGCGTTAATTCGTGTTCTTGAGATATTTAATTTTAAAGATATTTTGTACAATCTTTACCATCAACAGGCAAGGCAGGTCAACTGGATAAGGCTTAATCAGAAGTGTCATGAATGGTTTTAAGTCAGAAATGGTTATAGCAGGAGTAGTAGGACCAAGAGCTAAATACTGTGAACTAATGAGCACATATACGAGTATTTTTCAGGTGGAAATTACTCAAATGGTGTGAGGAAAACATTCCATTAGACGGTGGTTAAGGTTTAGCCTCTAACCGAACAGCCAAGCAGTCTGAACATATTTATCCGACTACCTATCGTTTGCTGTAAATTTTTTACAGTTTGTAAGTTTTACAAATACCAAAAATTATAAACATATCTAGTTCAAACACGAATTTAAAGTTTAATGAAAACAAAATGAAGTTCTTAAATTAAAATTACCGTAGTTTTGTTAACTATCATTAAAATTTCCATAAATCAAAAATTAAATCTCTTCAGTGTTCTTCCACCATTTTCTAAATATATTCAAACCCTTTATTTTTAAACAAAAATTGAAAGGCAGACAAAACCTTTTTAGTTTTATTACGTTTTCCTAAAACATTTCTCAAAATGTCGTTTGAATGTAATAAACTTAATTTGATTATCTTTTGAGTAATTTTCATTTGGTTATCCCAAATGAAAAACAAACGCAAAAATTGTAAGGATTTTTTCTTTTCTTGTTTCGATTTTTTTGCTTATATTTCCATGTATATATATATATACATAAACAACCTAATCCAAATTAATGGTGTACCATAATTTAAGATATCCGCACTAAAAATCAACTAACGAGGCAAATTCAAAACTGATGTGATATAAAATTTAGTACGTTATGTTAGTTGTTGTCATGAAAGATAATTTCAAAGGTTCGAACAACAATCAATCAATCACGAGAACTGATATTTATGGCATGCTACAGTTGAAATTTGATTGAGATTTTTGTTTAGTTTTCAATTGACAGAATGTGAAGCGTAATTAATATTCATATTAGAACTGAGTAGCAAATTTAAATAAACTTTTTGCCGGAAACTTTCTATTTTCAATTGTCATATTGTCATATGGTTGTCCATCGCATCTTTTTTTATTGATTCGTATAATAACTATGTGTCCATTAACACCTTAAAACGGATGTTGGGTGGGAACTTGGCCTTTAATGGGTTTGTGTATTGTTGTGACACATATTGTAATTCCTACTACATAACAGAAAAATATATTAATCTTAGTTTTTATATCTAACAAACAACTCATTATAATAAAATAAAAATAAAGACAATAGCGGACAGTAAACACTTTGCTTTAACTTTCAAACGAACAATGTCTTATTGTTTTCCTGTGACTAAAACATTTTATATTTTCTTGGTTTTCAATTTTTTTTGTATTCAAATTTGTTTTTATGTAAATAACAACACAAGCGGGAAAACGTTTCATATTTTGTGGATGTTCGTATCGTTCAGCAAGTTGTTGTAAAATAAAAATAATATTGAATGTTTTCTTAAAATAAATTTAACAAAACATCACAATATTAAATAAATGTTTTGTCAGTATTTTTGAGATACAACAAACTAGAGTCACAGCTTTTATATGCTTGCTTTATTGAACGTGTCATCCTATGGTTTGAATAATATGTTTGGTGATGGATCAATAATTTACCTAAAGCTGGGTTTTGTTAAATTTCTTCAATTATAAATAACTTTAAGTGGAGGCTTAAAGATTTAAAGGCTGAGTTATATCAACTGGATATCGTCCTCTACAAAGATTAAAATAGGTAATCAGCTTTGTAAATTTGTTGCAGACTGAATAAAGTATTGCAAACTCAGAGAATGTGATTTGTTAAACCATAGAAATTGAGAATCATGTTTCCTTCAGCTCAGTTGTATCTGTGAAAACACAAATTTTTACCAATTAAATTACTAAACTTTTCTAAATTTGATATTATTGTACACTGGTTTGTAATCCAACTTTTTGCCACTTAAGTTGATCGTGTTAGCCACACTTCCAGGTTTTCATTAAACAGTAATTATAATTTACTTTTATGGAGATATTTTCCTTCTTTAGGGCCGTGTGGTACCGAAATATTTCCTATTTCTTCTCAATCACAAGTCACAACTACTTCATCCTTCATTCGTCGTGAACGTAGTCCTTCTTCAAATTTTATCGCTAATCTGATCATTTTTTTAAATTTACGTTTTGAAAATTAATTTAAAATTTTTATGGTTTCATATAATGACCATTTGCAATCGAAAAAACTAAATTGAAATAAAATTTGAATGTTGTTGTTGTAGCGACGGGTTCGGTTCTAATCCTCCGGCTCCATGTTCAGGTTTAGGAACTGTGCTACTACCCTTAGGCGGTACCACAAATTTTCCTTCGTCTGATTGGTTTCATTATCAGGACAATGAAAAAGGTGGTCCTCATCATGCAGCGTACCCTCACATAGTTTCAAGAACAACTCTACTCATGTAGTTGTTTAGGATGCGAGACGAACCGGATCTAAGTTGGGCTAGGATGGATCTGGTGCTGCAAGGTAGCTGGACCTCTTCATCAGCGGCTTTTGGTGGCTTTCTATTTAGCTCTCGATTTTGAGCGTAGTTCCTTATTACGTCTTCAACAGTTTTGGTGAGGAGTTAGCCAGATTTAAGCCAGATTTATATATAGATTCGTCAATTTTGCCAGTAGCCTGGCTATCTCTGATATCACGCTGAAAGCATCTTGCTGTTGTCTCTAGGTGCTTCAATCGTTAATAAGATGTCATTGCAAGGATGTTGCCCTTTGTGACAGGAGATATTGTTTGGTTAGCATTTCATTGTGTTCACGGACCGGCAGTATGTTACATACCTCGTGCAAGTGATCTCGGTGTGCCATCAAGTGGAATCCGAGAAAAAAATTTGCAAACAAAATTAAAATTTGCAAGAGGTACGAAAAAAGCGACAAGTATTCTTTAAAAGCTGTGTGGCCCAAAATTAAACAAAAAAGCCTCTTCACCTTTTTAAGCCTTTTGAAAATTGAAGTATGAAAATTAGATCCATTTCATGGCGTTTAAAATATACAAAATTTTCTGACAGTTTGAATATTTTTTTCAAATTTTTGGTCCATTAAAACTAGAAATAAGTTGGAAATGTAAGTAAAATACAGAGATTTATTAAGTGATAGCATATCTCGGTGTGGGATGACATTTTATTATAATCTTAAGAGGATGTCGAACTGGATTTGCATTTTTTTTGTGCCGTATATATTTCGTAGATTGCAACACATAGATTGTTTTTTCAATTAATCAATACGCTTGACTTTCAATTTATTAGAATTAATTGTCTGTTGATAATTGTTAACGTTTTGCTTAAACACAATTTGGGATGAGCGTCGAATCATCCAAGTGCGATTCCAGTTTGGTAACCACTAGGTCATTCAACACATATTTTATTATTTATTGAATTGAAAGTCGCCTGTGCAAGTGTGTGCAAGTCTTATGTGACAAACAATATAATGTTTTAATCAATATATAATCAATCAACGTTTGAGTTTTAATTAAAAAGCAAATTGTTATATTACAATCACTGTCTTGTATTCTATTTAATAAAAATATTATGACAAGTCATATATTCCTCCTCATCAACATCTGCTTACTCGTAACTCAATATATAATAATCATCAATTTAAAATATTGCATATCATTCTTTATTTATTTTTTTAATAATTTTATATTTATGTCGTTCTAAGATTTCATTTCAGAATTTATTGCTATAGATTATGTCAGTTAGATGATCATGGATCAAACCAGAAAATATATTGAAATGTGTTTCAATTTTTAGAAATGATAACGGTTAGTGAATAAGTTAGTCGAATGTGTGACTTCGTAGTTCACATGATAAACAACCTTTTTTTACATAGAATTTATTATGTAATCTACTCTTCAATATCCATAAATATTTGAATCTTTTTATTTAATTAGTTTTGACTTGTTTTTGAACTGTGATACATTTGTGTCCTATTTTGTGGTTTTATGAAACTCTGTATACTACAAACCAGTTTTAATTAAATTTTCTATTTTGGAAAATAAATGTTTGAAAAATTGAATTCAGCGGGGAAAATGTTTAATTTTGAAATTAGTTGAATTTTTAATATAGAAGTAGCTCATATCCAGACAAAGTGTACTTCTCACAGTTTATTTGGATTTTTTGAAGTTAGGTCTTGTTAGAACTGAGAGTCGGAGTAACTGTTCTTCTTTTGGTATCATGAAATTTAGATATATAAAAAATTTGTTTTTAGAAATCTTTATGGAATCAAATCATTTTATAAAATCGTAAAATCCTTTACCGTAATGCCTCAATCGCATAAATCTTATATAAAATGTTATTCTAACTAACATAAAAGACATTTTTTTAATTCCTAGTTGATTGTTATTGTGAGCTTTAAAACTTAAAATAAAATCTTGAACCAAATAAAATCTTGAATGTTCATAATAGAACACTATTGTCCCAAAATTCAGATTTTATCACATTAAATCCATACAAAATGCAATTCAAAAAATCGATCGTATTTTTCGAATCTATTTTTTTTAAAGAAAAAGTTAAATCTATTTAAACCAATCATAAAACAAATCAAATTCACAGAACCTAAAAAAAGTTCGTATCATCTTGAAAATTTAAAGTTTTTTATCTTATATCTGAATTTAATTTTGTTTTATCAAAAATTTTAGTTTTGATGTCAAAAAAATGACATAGAAATTCCTTTATATTTTTGTCTTCCCTAATTTTATAGTGTGAGTTTTTTTTAGTGAAATGATAAAAATATCAACATCAAAAATGAACATCATCCCCTTGTATAATTTATTTATGACAACGATTCTGTGTATAGATATGATGACAGTGATATAAAATGATGATAGTGAAAGAATGATGTTGAAATTAATGCATAAAAAATTTAATGATAAATTTGAATGATTTATGTGAATTGAAATTTCAAAAAACATCATCAATCCCACACACGTTGCTTAGTAATAGAGCGAGACAAGCTGTAATCAAAACTCCATCAATAATGTTTTTTGAAAAGATTCGAAAATCTAAAATCATTTTGCAGACTTAATAAATAGATGAAGGTTAAAAACCATTTTTAAATTTCAACTAACTTCAGAAATAAAAAAAGCGAATAAATTGTTACCATAATACTTTTAGAATTAATTCATATATCATCGGTGTATGAGATTTAATAGTTTTACTTTATAAGACGGGTTAAGTTTTATCAAATTAGCAGGATTTGTATAAAAAAAAATACTGAACTTGTAACAAATTTTATACTGGACAAACCGGAAGAACATTGAATAAATAGGATAGGAAAATCACATTTTTTAAGAAGTTAGAAAATTATTTTACGTGCTTATGATTGTTTTCGTTTTTTATACTGATGATGATACCTACAGAAATATTAAAGTGACCTTGATGTATAGTCAAATATCAACAGATGTATACTTATACAATTTTGACAAAAAACAGACATTTTATGCAAGCTAACTGACTATATACTGTTTATTTCCCGCCGTCAATGAAAAAAGTCATATGCAAAGACAACAAAAAGACATACGTAGTTGACTTTAAACAGACAAACGGTTGAAAAAAATCAACTACAACTTCAGACAAACTCTAATAGTTTTAATATGTTTAACTAAAATTTCTCTCAAAATACAAATACTTTATTTTCATAAACTTTAATAGAGCTCGTTTAATAAAAATACACACAAACATTCGAACATGTTGACTCTGCAACAAATATAATTTATGAAACACAAGAAAATGTAAACAAATCGTTAAAATGCCGGCAATATAATATTAAATATTCACTTGAATAAACCTAAAATATTTCTAAAGAAAAACACAAACAAAATTTTCATATAAACAACAAAATAATCGAATATTCAAAAAATAAACCCACTAAAATGTCAATTTAAATAAAAATAAAAACCAAAACTAGACAATAAAGTTAAAAACAACGAAAATAAAGAAAAACCTCTTCGAAGTGGAATATAAAATTTAAATATCACATGAAAAAGGTTAGAAGAAAAACTCACATAATTTCTATCAAAATAAATAATGATTTACATTTATAAATATAATTTAATCTCAAACTTCTAAAACAACATAATAATATTAGAAGAAAAACCGAAAATATTCCACCCACAATTATATTTAAATAAAACTGGAAGAAAGAAAAGAAAACTTATATTTTCTTGAAGTTTTTTTATTTTCCTCCGCTTTTGCATCAATATATTTTTTTTGTTAATTTTCAGGCTTAGAAATATATAATATTGATTTAAAGCGGAATCGTACGGTAGCATTTAAATTTTAAATCGATCATTGATTGTAACAGTTGAGAGTTTTAGAAATTGACAGAAGTTGAATTTAATTTATATCTTCTATCATATGCTTCTTGGAAAAATATTTGTTACACAAAACTAAGGTTGAACCTGAATGTATACCTGTTTTGAAAATACTCCAATAAACCACAAATTGATCAATATAATTTATAATATTGCAAATATTTCATAATAAAAATTAAGCTCTAAATCGTTTCTAGAAAATCTCCTTCACGATATTTCGAAGTTTTAAATTTATTTTTACATTTAAATTGAAATATTTCAAACCGAATTTTCAATATTTTTTTTATTATCATAATCTTCAAATAAAAAATGAAATATGTCTTGATGATTGCGGTTTCAATTTTGTACGTTGTAAAATTACAAATAAAATTCTATAGCTAATATCTCAGATGAAAAAAATAGGGGTGTATATAATTTGTTTCTTTAAATATATTTTTTTAATCTTAAAATAATCCCGTATGTTATAAAATTATTGTATAAAATAAAATAAAAATAAAGTCAAGGACAGCTGAAGTGTTAAAAGGATTTTTTAGGATTACTGTTGAAGTTTTTAAAATTAAAAAGAAAATAACTTACCAGCTATTTGTAATGTTGCATTACGACTGACAGCTAATCCAGCGGAACTTTTTGCTTCACACCAATAAACACCAGCATCCTGTTCCCTTTTATTTTGCATTACCCTGAAATAAAGAAATATAATATTTTTCAGATTCAATTTATCCTGAATATAATATTGTGCAAAATAAATATTGACAGAAGAACCTTCATTAACGCACTTCTTTCAAGAATGTTATCCGTGTGCGCAGTTAATGCGCCACTATTTCAATCACAGATTTCTTAAGGAAATGATTAGGTCTTTAGCAAAATAACTTAATTTTCCCAAAACTACAACCATGAACGTGAGGTTTAATTTTTGGAATCTTAGTTAGAATATTTGTCCATCAACAGCTAATATTTGCATAAATTATTCCTACAATTACTTCGGTGTGAAAAAAAGTAATATTTTTCTTAACGACAAGTAAACAAAAATAACCTAAACACTTAATTGACTCCTCGTTAACATTCTCATATTTAAAAAGAAAAGATTTGTTTGTAAAGAGTAAATCACCTTTGTTGTTCAAACATGTGTTGGACACTATTAGTTATGATACGGTGCGAGATCACCGGTCTATGAATTCTTAACCTCTTTAGTGTACCAGAATGGCCAATGGGGTATGCAAATTACTCGACTTTGGTAGTACCAGGATAGTCGAGTATTTAATTACTTAAATACCAGTTTAAAAATTATATTTTTTTTGATTTATTGATAATAATTAATATTTTCAAGGTTTTTTAGAATTGCAATGAAACGTTTTTGTCGCTTTCTTTTATGTTTTCGAAAATGTAGTTACAAGTAAATGTACCCACCGATGATAACTTTTATATTTTAAAAGATTTATGAAGTTTATAAGGCTTGCGACGGATAACTACCACTTTTTGATAACGACTGTTTGTGTTGATAACTTGCTAATGGTTGATTTATTTAGGTTCAGAATTAAGACTCAATTTATTTTATGCAAATTCTAGGAATGGCTATTTCTTTATTTATTTTATATAATAACTACCATCAATATAATTACATAACATTGTTTACACATAGAGTAAATTTTTAAATAATAAAACGTAGAGATGTTTCGCTACGCAAATAGGCGTATTTTTTTTCTTTAAGTATCATCTTGATACCATTATGGTATTGTTATTGACATTATGTTAATTACAAGTTTTGATTTTTAAATTTAAGGAAGGATATATTTTTTATATTTAAACAATTATTTAACGGAATTAGTTGCACTTTAAATATTATTTAGAAACCAAAACTATAAAGTAATGAACTACCTTAATGGTAATAAATTAAGTCATATAATAGACTGATGAAGATTAACGATTTATTTTTTGCACATTGATTATTTTTGTTGTTTAATGGAACATCTTCTTTAGATATTTGAAATTATGTGGTGGGAACTAGTTTTTTAAGGGAAATGAAAATTGGTCATCGTATGGAAACTTGGAGCACAAAATGAAAGCTGATCAGTTTTTTTTGCGAAGCTTGATCGGTTTTCAAAATTGAGAAGTAGCATTATTTTGTTTTTGGTCTTAAACGATAGCATTTGTGGCGTACAAAATAATGTAAAGATATCATGTGAATATATTAAAGAAATTTGCATCTTTTTACTAGTTTGCTACCAATTTTTAGTTCATATATAATTTAATTAAACTAAGAACTTCGGAACTGATATAATATTTTTGATGGAATAAGAAAAAATATGCATTTTATTTGAATTTGTATGTATGCACATGTTATTAAAATATAAGGAAATTGGATTTTCTTAATATTAGTAAAATAAAAAAAATTGATTGTTTGAAAAGTTAATGAGTGTTATAATTCAGAAAATTTTAGAATAACATACAAATTGGTTAAAAGACACAATTTTTTATATATAAACTTGGGATACTGCTTATTGATTTCCTAATGGACGAATACACAACATAAGTTGTATGCTGGGAAGGCTATAGCTTCGAAGTTTTAAAAACAGAAATTGTTATTTTGGAGAAATGGGTAAGCTTGTCAGGTTGATTTGCGGCGATGGTTTAGGGGAAAAGATTATATTATATGTTAGGTTAGAACAACATAGTTCGTCGTGTTATCAGTAGAAGAGATCAAACACCGAAGAAATACACCAAAAACGAATAGTTTTAAGTTTTGATTTAATTTATATAATGTTTGCATGTTTCATGTATATGAAAAAAGCAAAACTTTTAGCCCCTGATAAATTGGAGAATTTTGAGCAAATGTTGAGCCTAGTTTTGGCAGCCGAAAATCATTTTTATTTCTCATGTTATAAAGATATACTTCTCGTCCAAATAGTATTGTACTAATAATATTAGAATATTTTCTATTATTCTAATGATTTATTTTTTTGCTAATGTTAGTGTAAAATGTATTTTTATAAAAGAGATTTTCCAAATTCAAATTCGCCTGTAGATAAAAAGTCCGAACTCTCCTCTCTCATAAAAAGTTGATGTTACCAAGATAGTAAAAAAGACTAAATAAATATTAACGGCGTAATCGATAGCGTGTCTGCCTAAGGATTCAAACCAGGCACTTAGGGGAAGATTCGAATTTATCCGAAACACGAAAAATGAGAAGTGGAGTTTTTTTCTGAGAAACTTCCAGCCATACCTTTGAATTGAAAAAATTACTTTTTTACTTAATTGAGTTTAATTGATTTCAAAAATTCCCACTAAATAAATATTTTTAAAACCCTTTTTTTAATTGTTATTGTTTGTTAAGAGTTCACAGCACAGGCTTGCCAAGTACACAAAACACTAGTGAGCCTGCAACCCTTTAGAAATAATAGTTGGGAGCCATTACTGTACTACATCTTTGTTTGCTTTACAAATAATTTTCATCGTAGACATAGCGAATTTTTTGCGGACCATAAAACCAAAAGGACCGCGTTACGAAGCCTCTTTCTACATAAAACAATGAAAGTTCATAATCGATGAATAATTTCCCCACTTCTTGACTATAAAACTCATTAAAATTCTTTACCAAATATTTATGTTTCCTCACAAATAACAAATATTTTCATAATTTGTTTCTCATTTTTTTTAAAGAAAAGTCTTTAGAATTGTACTGTACTTATTCAAAAAATATATTAAGAAATACTTTAAAGCTAGTTAGCTCGAACAACAATATTTATAGTTGGAGCACTGCATCGGTGAACGTGGTGATAAACTAGGTGAAGTTGAAACTTGATATCGTAACATCTTAGTTATAATAAGCTACAAATTCATAAGAGTCTCCATAATCTTAGTTTAGGAAAATTTTAGTATTTAATTATTTAATTTTTATTTTTGATTAATGTTCAATAAGCTGCCATTTATATATAAATTATGCTGCGTGTGCGCCAATTAGGCTTGAGCAGTATCGAACATAAAAAACTCTATTAATATAATATTTATTTTCAACTGCTTTATTTATTTATAAGTATTTATGTCCCTAAAATTTTTTAAAATAATACTAAATTAATGATAATCAAAAATATTTACCTAAAATAATCGGATAATCACAATTATATAATAAATTACACCATTAAAAATAAAGAAAAAAAAAACATAAGTATTTGGTTCAAAACAGTTTGTCATCTCGAATAAAGACAAACAACAATCTATCTCCATCGACAAATTGAAGCCAGCGGATGGTATTTTGTGTTCAGCTAAACGTAGTCTATCCCCGAACACACAAATCTGTTCAATTTGAACTACCAGCAAGCAACAAAACGGGATCTTCATCTACGAGGGTGCACTGAAGGGATTAATTAGTTGGAATTAAGTAGAGTCCAGATTTATATTTACCACTAAGACTTTCAACAACAAAAAACTGCATTCAAAGTTGATATCGTTGTTAATGGTAGTGTTTTTATTCCCAGTTCAAAAATGTTCGTAGGGTGGAATTGGTGTAATACCGTAACCAGCACATAACATAAATTTAAATTAAACAAAATTAATTATATTTACATAAATATTATCTATCGCTTCAAACATCTAAATATTTTTACTATAATATACAAATAAAACTTAATCCTTTATTTAAATATTATTTTCAGTCAGATAAACAGAACCGTTGCCTTAAACCTTAAACCACATAATTCGATCGTAAAGAGTAAATCACCTTTGTAGTTCTTTGTCTTCTTTGGGTCGAATAGAACAAAACTCAACTGTTCTTTAAATAGGTTGGCGTTGGGGATTTCGAGATATCTCGCAAAAACGGATTTTTGTTTTGACCGATTTTACCTCGATTTCGCAACTTGGGCTAAAATTTTTTTTTGTGAATTTGCCCAAAATTCACTGAAAAACTTAAAACGAATTAGGACTGAAAAAAATTGAAGTGAAAAAATTGGTATAAAAAGTAGAAAAAACGATATTTTAATTTTTTTTTTAAATTTTTTAATGGGACATTTGGGCATTTTGAAACGATTGGGGCGTTTGGCAGTCCTAATGTAATTCGTTTTAAGTTTTCCAGTGAGATTTGGGCAATTTCACAAACCACATTCAACATATAATGATAGCCATATTAAAACACATAGTTTGATATAAAAATATTGTAATTATATCACAAAACTACCAACGTGTATTCTTTATTTTTAAATACTTTAATTATTGTTTCTGGTGATCAAAATGTAAATCAAAAAGTTTAAAGACAATTTTAATGTGAAAGGATATGAATTGTTGATTTCAAAACGCTGTATTTCAAAATTTTTGTTCTAGTACCACTCTGAATTTTCCACAGATTAAAGTGTGATTTTATACAAGTGATTTGACGTTAATTTAAAAAATTTAAAAAAATTACTTTTTTTGTTATCAAGGAAAGAAGAAGTACAGATTCAAAAAATCACCAAAATTTGAAAATTATAAATTATTAAAATTTAACAGCCTCATTATTTTCTATATCCTTTTTTCTTTAAGAAACCGTTGAGAAAATTAAAATCGGTCAAACCGTTCCGAAAATATGATAAAAAACGTTACACATATACCCAAAACTCCTTGAAAATGCGAAAACTTTGAGAGAGTCTAACTCGAGAGTGAGAGAGAGGAAAAAAAAAGTTCGCTCTACAAAATTTGTTTTTTTTACTTATAAATCGAATAAATATCGTTCGAACAATTTTTGAGACATCGCCTACCAAAATCCCATTTTTATGTTCGATTTCATATGGAATGACCCTATATATATATATATATATATATATATATATATATATATATATATATATATATATATATATATATATATATATATATATATATATATATATATATATATATATATATATATATATTATATATATATATATATATATATATATATATATATATATATATATAAATATATATATATATATATATATATATATATATATATATATATATATATATATATATATATATATATATATATATATATATAAATATATATATATATATATATATATATATATATATATATATATATATATATATATATATATATATATATATATATATATATATATATATATATATATATATTAGACTGGTCGTTAAAAACTAAATTTTCCGAGACGCCCCCTAGAAAAATTCTTTGTGGTCAAAAAACCACAACGGCACTATTTTTTTTTTTTTAAGTCAAAAGAACACGTGCCGCAAAATCATCGAAGTTTATTTTTTGATAAAATTGTTAATATCTCATAAAATATGCAGATGTCAAAAAAAATCACATGGATCATTTTTGTAGGAAATTAAATCTCTAGCAAAAAAGGTCCAAGTCATTTTTTTCCTAAAACCTATATTTCTGATGATATTTTGAAATAAAACTTGAAATTCTTCAAAACTCGTAAAACCAAATGATGAAAATTTCGACGAAAAAGTACTAATTTTAGATTTTTTTGTCACGATTATTTTTTAATACATTTCATTCTATAGCATAAGAAGAAAATTAGGACTTTTCGTCATCT
>OY856187.1:41910915-42093624 GCA_963693315.1 Diogma glabrata | reverse complement strand
AGCTTAAGTATAACTTTAGACACGGTATACTCTCTACATTTTCTTTAAAATGAGTTAAGGTTATCTTCGAATTTTAATTCCATTGGTAGAGAATTGAAAATTTTTAGTCACTTGGAGATTTTTGGAGGAAAGTTTTGAGCAAATGTTGAGCCTAGTTTTGGCAGCCGAAAATAATTTTTAATTCTCAAGTTATAAAGATATACTTCTCGTCCATAAACCATGTATTTATTTAAGTAAGGTGGCAATAGTTGCTGTTTCATTTTAAAAATAAACAATATGAGTGCAATGTAAGATTTTTGCGCAATATGTGTAATGTCAAGTTCTCTTAACATCACATCTATACTAGTTCGCGAACTACATCGTAGAATTACACGGAAATAATTTTTTAATAATAATATTAGAATATTTTCTAATATTCCAATGTCAGTGTTAATATATTTTTATATAAGAGATTTTCCAAATGCAAATTTGCCTGTAGATAAAAAGTCCGAACTCAAATTTTTATCACTATATACCTCCTCTCTCATAAAAAGTTGATGTTACCAAGATAGTAAAAAAGACTAAATAAATATTAACGGCGTAATCGATAGCGTATCTGCATAAGGATTCGAACTAGGCACTTAGGGGAAGGTTCGGATTCATCCGAAACACTAAAAATGAGAAGTGGAGTTTTTTTCTAAGAAACTTCCAACCATACCTTTGAATTGAAAAAATTCCAATTACTTTTTTACTCACTTGAGTTTAATTGATTGCAAAAATTCCCACTAAATAAATATTTTTAAAACCCTCTTTTTTTTTAATTGATATTGTGTTCACATCACTGGCTTGGTTAAGAGTTCACCTCACTGGCTTGCCAAGTACTTACACAAAAAACACTGCAGCTCAAACAGTAGTGAGCATGCAACCTTTTATAAATAATAGTTGGGAACCACTACTGTACTACATCTTGGTTTGCTTTACAAATAATTTTCCTCGTAGATATTACGAATTTTTTGCGAACTATAAAACCAAAAGTATCACGTTACGAAGCCCTTTTCTACAATAAACAATGAAAGTTCATAATCAATGAATAATTTCACCACTTCTTGAGTATAAAACTAATTAAAATTCTTTACCAAATATTTATGTTTCCTCAAAAATAAAATATATTTTAATAATTTGTTTCTCATTTTTTTTTTTAAAAAACGTCTTTGGAATTATACTCTAATTACTCAAAAAATACATTAAGAAATACTTTAAAACTAGTGAGCTCGAACAACGATATTTATAGTTGGATCACTGCATCGGTGAACGTGGTGATAAACTAGGTGAAGTTGAAACTTGATATTGTAACATCTTAGTTATAAGCTACAAATTCTTAAGAGTCTCCATAATCTTAGTTTAGGAAAATTTTAGTATTTAATTATTTAATTATTATTTTAAATAAATGTTCAATAACCTGCCATTTATACATAAATTATGCTGCGTATGCTCCAATTAGGCTTGAGCAGTATCGAACATAAAAATTTCTATTAATATAATATTTATTATCAACTGTTTTAGTTATTTATTTTAAGTGTTTAAGTATTTATGTCCTTAAAAATGTTTAAAACAATACTAAATTAATAATAATCAAAAATATTTACAAAATAATCTGATAATCATAATTATATAATAAATTACATCAATAAAAATAAAGAAAAAAAACATAAGTATTTGGTTCAAAACAGTTTGTCATCTCGAATAATGGCAAACAACAATCTATCTCCATAGACAAATTGAAGCCAGCGGATGGTATTTTGTGTTCAGCTAAACGTAGTCTATCCACAAACACACAAAGCTGTTCAATTTGAACTACCAGTAAGCAACAAAATGGGATCTTCATTTACGAGGGGGTTACTGAAGGGATTAATTAACTAGAATTAAGTAGAGTCCAATTTTATTTTATCAACAACAAAAAACTGCATTCAAAGCTGATATCGTTTTTAAGTGTAATGTTTTTATTCCCAGTTCAAAAATGTTCGTAGGGTGGAATTCGTGTAATACCGTCACCAGCACATAACATAAATTTAAATTAAACAAAATTAATTATATTTACATAAATATTATCTATCGCTTCAAAAATCTAAACATTTTTACTATAATATACAAATAAAACTTAATCCTTTATTTAAATATTGTTTTCAGTCAGATAAACAGAACCGTTGCCTTAAACCTTAAACTACATAATTCGATCGTATATCACTTTTTTTAATCTTGACATCTATATAACCTAAAACTCTATCTTTGAAATAAACTTGAACTGTAACATGACAGAATAATTTTATTATGCATTTCTTTGCCTTCTTCTACATCGAAACCCATTAATACAGTTTTATCGAAACTAACATCAAAGAAACATTAAAATAAAATTAATATGTCTCGTAATAAAAAAAATGAACTATAAATATGAAATATGTTAAAGAGGGAGTGTGTCACATTGTCACATATTTATAGATATTTATTAATTTTTTTTGTTATATTCAATATTTAAAGGTCGAAGCTGGAATATAAATTCTTAAAATAATTTTTGTATATGAAAATATAACATGTTTCCAGGATTCGGTCTTAGTAGTTTTAATGTGTTACAAGTGAAGTACTAATTAGAAAAAAGTTTTGAAAGGAAAAATCGATTGCAACGCTACGTTATGGTAACTTATTTTATTATAAGTTTTAAGTATTGGTATTTTAAGTTTTAATGACCATTATTTTGCTAGTAGAAATCCACTTTTAGACGAACAATAATTTTTAAAAATACATTTAATTGAATTCATATTGAATTTAAATTATTTTAAGAGATTTTAATAATTAAGATATAATGAATTTATTTAAAACTCAACCTTCTTTCATAAAAAAATAATTTAACGGGGTTGTGAGTTGAATATACTTGTATCAAAAAATTCAAAATATGCACCCCAAAGAAAAACTAAATATGTTTTATTATTTAAGATTATTAATGGATTTCAGTTTTTGAAATTTTGTATTATTTGATAAATGCATTTTTGATGTTCGCTGTCTGTCTAAATTGCCGATTTTAGTGTTTTAGGTACATAATATAATTTTTAGTAACATGTTAATAGAGGAACGAGATATATTAATTTCGTGTTTATAATTTGGTGTAGTTGCTTTAAAAGTTAAATTTATTTTATGATCGAGCTATCTAATTCATATATATGGAGGGGCTGAAATCTCACAGCTCTGAGATATCAAGACTTCGGTCTGTGTTAACATAAAATTCTTTGTAAAAGTACAAGTATTTTTTATCTCTGTTTAGAAATTTATTACAAAACTAACACAAAACATCAATTTGTCGTCGGAAAATTATAACAGATCATAAATTAACATAATTTAGTGAAAAGATGATACACTCAGCAAACTACTCAAAAACATTTAGCGTTTCGAGAAAATATTTCAAAATCACAAATTCATATTTCTTTCAAAATTCCAAAAATATTGTAAAAATTAAATAAAGTCAAACATTTTTCATAATTCTAAATATATTCCAAAAATTATTACAAAATCAAAGGTTAAAATTAAAAGATTAAAAATTATAACAAAATCAAAAATTGAAACTTTTTTCAAAATTCCAATAATATTCCAAAAATAAGACTAAAATCAAATATTTAAACTTTTTCTATATTCGACCATTTCATATTAAATCGAGAGGAAAAAGCAAAAATCTTAGGTGACCATTTCCGATTTGTCTGAAAATGCGTTAATAGATTCGTCTCGTGAAAATAAAAAACTAATTTGACCGAAAAAATTCAATAAGTGGTTTTTCATGAGATATCACCATACAAAGTTTCGCAAAAATCGGGAAAAATCAAAAAAGGAGTCAAATTCAAAAATTCACAGCTCTTTCATTTTTTATGTAATTTAGTCTACTTTAAGATTAATTATTCAAAATTTATTGTTGCCTAACGAAAGATGGTCAAAATGTGAGTTTTAATATATTTTCACCCTTCGGCTCAAAACCTTACCTTTAATTTTTTTTTTAATTTTTTTTTTAAAGGTCAACAAATTACCATTCCAACCATATACTGTTCTTGATGGTATCTTGATTCGTTAGGTTTTTATTGAGTTTTTTATAGGATATTTTTATAGGAAGGTAAGGTACCTTTAATTTTTTTTTAATTTTTTTTTAAAGGTCAACAAATTACCATTCCAACCATGTACTGTTCTTGATGGTATCTTGATTCGTTAGGTTTTTATTGAGTTTTTTTATAGGATATGCCATGCATTTTCAGTACAAAGTTTTACCGAATGAGTAAAAAATCGACCATATTCTTAATTCGGTCACAGATAACTAACTTCGCTCTTTGGCAATATTGATTGTTTCGACAAAACCTATATTTAATCCATACAGGTGTATGACCTCTCACGTAACCTTTGACATCTAAGTTGAACAAATTATCGATTTTCTTGAATTTTCGTTTTTATTATCTGTATGAATACACTTTTTATTTATTTATTTAATCAACGATGGCAAACAGGCCGAGACCCAATTCTTGCCCAGTAGTAACACAAATCTTAAGACTATTAAGAACATTAGAAAAACACAAATACATATATAGTAAAAGAAAATTAAAAAATTGAACAAATTAAAAATTAAAAAATCACTGAACAGGAAATGATATGATTTAGTTTATTTTCTTTCGATCTGTAAATAGTGTTTTGTTGAAACCAAAATGGTTTCTTCAAATTCTATTTAATTAATTAATTTAAAGGTTGTAAGATCATTCGAAGCTGAGAATTTTGAGACTTTAATTTCTTTGTCGTTGATTGGAGTAAAGCAGTGAAATTTTTGTGTTCCTGCGATAGTTGACACTTTGTCAAATTTTTTTTCAAATCTCTTTTCAATTTTCTTGTATTCTTCTTCCGGACAAAAGCGAAAGGCAATGGCCGAGTCTTTGTTCGAAATGGCCCATTGGTAGAGTTCTTTTGCAGTTCTTATATGGCCTTCGAGTTTTTTCTGGAGACTAGTTCTTGTTGCGTTGCGCTTAAAGGCACCTCCAATTCTATCGATGGGGGGGAAGAAATGCCATTCAACATCGAAATTATGGGCCTTTCAATGTTGACACAATTGAAAGAAATTTTTTTTGTTTTTGTACTGCAAAGCTGCTCCATCCGAAAAGAAGTATATTTTTGTGACAAATTGAAAAGTCTCATCCAAGAATTTAAAAAGTTCCTGCTGAAATTGGTATACTGCTTCATAGTTGTGCTTCAGACTTTCGGCAATTATCAGAAGACTTTTGATCTCTCTCATCTTTGAAATAAATCGCTAACGGATGAAGTGTAACCTGCTGCTGGTTCCAATGTGCTGATTGTACTTCGTCCTTAAAAAGTTTTGCATTTAATATAAAATGGTAGAGCCAACCAATTCGAATCGATTGGAGATGAATATATACCTGAATAACGCAAT
This sequence comes from Diogma glabrata, assembly GCA_963693315.1. Taxonomy (NCBI): domain Eukaryota; kingdom Metazoa; phylum Arthropoda; class Insecta; order Diptera; family Cylindrotomidae; genus Diogma; species Diogma glabrata. The sequence continues at coordinate 42,088,184 of OY856187.1, read as the reverse complement.
GATAATTTTTCGTAAAGTCGGAGATTACAATAAACTCGCCTTGCCGCAGTTGATCCTTTTTCATTTTCAAAAAATTAGATTGTTTCTTCGCGATGAAATCGTGTGGATCAAAGTTGCCAGCTGCATGCTATACGACCTAATGAAATCATCGGAAGCGTAATATTTTCCAAGTTCGTTCTACCTATTTTTTAAAAAAATTATTAAAATTATTAAAATAAATTACTGAATGGCGTAATTCAAATGGCGTAATGAATGGCGTAATTCAAAAATAAGCTAGTTCAAAATTTACCGGTTTGATTGACCCATTGTTTGTATGGTATACTCTCCATTTGGTTATCTTCAAGAATTTGTTCGAAGAATTGCTCCATTCCATTCACTCCGGGGCATTTATCGCATTCATTCAAATGGCATTTCATGTTTGGCACAGCACACAACATTTTGATAAAATATTTATTTAATATAATTTTATTAAAATAATAATTTTATTAAAATTATATTTTATATTTATAGCACTAGCACTGATTTTTAATTTAATTTTATTCGTAAAAAATATTTTATGTCACTTATTTTGTTTTTATTTAACTCTAAAAAGATATTTTAACTAATTATTCTTTAAGACCAATTTTTACTGAATCTAAATTTGAACAAACTAACTTATTAAAATTTATTTTTTCTTATCCTTAGTTCTTAAAACGTTGTTTTTATTTTTGAGAGGGAGAGATAAAGAGAATTAAAAATAAATAGACATTTCAAAAGGAACAAATAATATTGGCACCTCGTCGCTCTAACCTTTTACATTTTTAATCGTTTCAGCATGTTGTTACTTTTTGGGATTTTTTGTTTTTAGAGGTTATAGAAAAAAGGGATATTTAGTTAGTTATCTGTCACCGAATAGAGAATATGGTCGATTTTTTACTCATTCGGTAAAACTTTGTACTGAAAATTCATGGCATATCCCATAAAAATTTCAATAAAAACCTAACGAATCAAGATACCATCAAGAACAGTATATCGTTGGAATGGTAATTTGTTGACCTTTAAAATAAAAATTAAAAAAAAAATTAAAGGTAAGGTTTTGAGCCGAATGGTGAAAATGTATTAAAACTCACATTTTGACTCACTTTTTGTGAGGCAACAATAAATTTTGAATAATTTATATTAAAGTAGACTAAATTACCTTTCCAACGATATACTGTTGACGCAAATCGAATAAAAAATGAAAGAGCTGTGAATTTTTGAATTTGACTCCTTTTTTTATTTTTCCTGAAACTTTGTATGGTGATTGGTGATATCTCATGAAAAACCACTTATTGAATTTTTTCGGTCAAATTAGTTTTTTATTTTCATGAGACGAATCTATTAACGCATTTTCAGACAAATCGGAAATGGTCACCTAAGACCCCCTCTCGATGTGATCTGAAATGGTCGTATTCTAATAATATTTCAAAAATTCAAAGTTTTTCAAAAATTCTAAAAATATTACAAAAACTATAACAATATCAAAAATTGAAATATTTTTCAAAATTCCAAAAATTATAATAAAACCAAAAACACGAATTTTTGGAATATTTTTAGAATTTTGAAAAATTTTATCAAAATTCTAAAAACATTCCAAAAATTCTTACAAAATCAAAAATTGAATTTTTTTCAAAATTTTGAAAATATATGTAAAATTCACAAATACAAATTCTATTCTTTTTCAAAATTCTAAAAATATAGCAAAAATTATTACAAAATCAAAAATACAAACTTTTTTCAAAATTTCAAAAATATTTCAAAAATTATAACAAATTCAAAAATTTCTATGTTCAATTTTATGTTCAATACAAACGTCATACAAACAGTTAAATTTTTTTTCGAAAAAATTGGCTAAAAAAATAAATGAAAACATTTTTTTGACACACTTGACAATATTTTTTGTCAAACTTATAATGCAATAAAATTCTCAATAATAATAATTTCATTACATTTCATTTTATACAAATAACTAATTTTATAATTTTTCAAAAAAATTAAATGAAAATCATTCTTTTGACACACTTACATTATTGTTTTGACAAACTTATGATTCCACAATTCTCTATAATAATAATAAAACTTCATGTCATACAAATATTTAATTTTATCTTTTCCAAAAAATTAGGTAAAAAAAATAGAAATTCTCCTTTTGACACACTTGACAACATTTTTTTGTCAAACTTATAATGCCATAATTCTCTATAATGATAATAAAATTTCGTGTCATACAAATGATTAATTTTATTTTTTCCAAAAAATTGGGCAAAAAAATAAATAAAAATCTTTCTTTTGACACTCTTGACAATAATTTTTGACAAACTTATAATGCAATAATCTAACATCAAGATTTCTCCACATTCCATATTTCTACTCATTACTTCGGTCTGAAAGACCTAAGTATTACATTCATGAGCCAAAACTGAAATTCTTACAACCACTTTTTTGGGGCATTTCTCGACGTTTTACTGATTAAATGATTCTAAACAAAGCAAAAAAAAATGTATGTCTGTCTGTCGGTCGGCCGTCCCTCCGTCAATACCTACGAAATCTAGAAAGCCGTAGGGGGGATTTTAAGAAATTTTTTTTCTAAAAATAGGTTTACTCAAGGGACAGGTCCGAAAGGACGCTGTGTTCGATAGCTGTACCGGAAGTGTGTCAAAAAAATCATTATGTGTGTCAAAAATAGCAAATTTTCATATTTTTGGCTTTAAAAACGTTAATTTTATAGTGATTACGAGTAGGAACATTGATGTTGGAGAGATCTTGATGGTACGGATTTGTATGTGAGATCAAAAACTAGTGAGATCAAAAACTATTGCATTATAAGTTTGTCAAAAAAATGTTGTCAAGTGTGTCAAAAGAAAGATTTTTATTTATTTTTTTACCTATTTTTTTGGAAAAACTTAAAACTAATTATTTGTATGACATGAAATTTTATTATTATTATAGAGATATATGCCATTATAAATTTGTCGAAAAAATAATGTCAAGTGTGTCAAAAAATCGTTTCATAAATGTAATTTAAATGTAATTGAAAATGAAATTGGACATAGAAAATTTTGAATTTGTTATAGTTTTTGAAATATTTTTGGAATTTTGAAAAAAGTTTGTATTTTTGATTTTGTAATAATTTTTGCAATATTTTTAGAATTTTGGAAAATGTTTGAATTTTTCAGAATTCTTGGAATATTATTGGGATTTAGAAAAAGTTTAAATATTTGATTTTATTCTAATTTTTGGAATTTTGAAAATAGTTTTAATTTTTGATTTTGTTATAATTTAGGCAATTTTTGTAGAATTTTGTAGTAAAATAGAATTTTTGGATTTTCATAAATATATTTTCAGAATTTTGAAAAATGTTTCAGTTTTTGATTTTTGGAATATTTTTAGAATTTTGAAAAATTTAAAATTTTTGGATTTTGAAAATAGTTTCAATTTTTGATATTGCTATAATTTTTGCAATATTTTTATAATTTTGGAAAAAGTTTGAATCTTTAAGAATTTTTGGAATTTCGAAAAAAGTTAGTATTTTTGATTTTGTAATAACACTGTGCGACAGCCAAATCCGCTGGGGTTGTGACTACCGGGAAAAGATGTAACGGTAAAAAAAAGGTATACGTGTCCCGGCGTTTCGCTGTCTATGTGTCTTTGTGTATTAATTTATTTTTTTTTTTACTTTTTTATTTATTATTTTTTATTTTTTATTTATTTATTTTACTTTACTATTTTATTTTATTATTTTTAGTATATTTTATTATATTATTATTATTATTTATTATTATTATTATTATTATTAGTTTGTTATTATTATTATTTATTATTATTATTATTTATTATTATTATTTATTACTATTATTATTATTATTTATTATTATTATTTATTATTCATTATTTGTTGTTATTATTTATTATTTATTAATTTTTTTTATTGTTTATTTATTATTTATTTATTAAATTTTTTATTACTTATACATTATTTATTTATTATTCATTTATTATTTATTTATTATTTATTTTGTTTATTTATTAAATTTTTTTATTTTATTTTGTTATATTTTTATTTTATTATTTTTACTTTGTTTTTTTTTTACTTTATTTTTGTATTTCATTTATTTATTCATTTTATTTTTTTTTGTATTTCTTATTTATTTAATTTAAATTTTTTCATTTTTTCGTTACTTTTTCAGTATAGTATATCAGTAGATTAAAGGAATTGTAATTCTTAATTTCTAAACTTGTTTCAGCAAAATCGGACTAGTCGTTCTCGAGTTATGCCAAAAAAGAACCCCAAACGTAACAATTTCTCCTATATGATACTTACTAACTTCAAATCGATATATCTCGATTCCTAGACGTGACCCAGCGAAACGCCACGACACGTATAACTTTTTTTTTACCAATATAACTTTTTCCGGTATAGTCAGAACCCCAGCGGATCACTGACCCCTACCATTTGTCGCACAGTGTAATTTAACAATATTTTAGAATTTCGAATAAAGTTTTTTATCTTTGATTTTGCATTAATTATTAGTATATTTTGAAAAAAGTTTGATTTTATTTAATTTTTACAATATTTTTGGAATTTTGAAAGAAATATGAATTTGTGATTTTGTAATATTTTCTCGAAACGCTAAATGGGAGGTTTTTGAGTAGTTTGCTGATTGAATCTTATTTTCACTAAATTATGTTAATTTATGATCTGTTATAATTTTCCGGCGACAAATTGATGTTTTATGTTAGTTTTGTAATAAATTTCTAAACAGAGATAAAAAATACTTGTGCCTTAACAAAGAGTTATGTTTGATATACATCGCTGCCCAAAACTAAAATTAATGTCCTCATAAAAGTTTTTTGCCAAAAACTATATCAAAATCCTTAACCCAGACCGAAGTCTCAGAGCTGTGAGATTTCAGCCCCTCCATATTTTTCTCTTGTAATGAACATTTTTTAAACAAAAACAATGTAAATTTTCTTGTTTCGACACACTTAACGATTTCTTGACACACATCACGTGTCATGTTAAATGTTCAATTACATTTCATGTCATCCAAATAATTACTTTTATTTATTTGTTTTAATCGTTTTAGTTCATCGAAAACAAATAAATATTAAATCGTCCAATAAAATTAAAAGAAAATTACTTTTATGTTTTATATATTTCTAGTCGAAAACCGAAGTAATGTTTCCCATAATATGTTTCTCAAAAAAATTGGGAAACAAAATATTTGAAGATCAATTTGACACACTTTACGATTTTTTTAGGCTCCTTCTATTCTCATTAGGCTCCTTCTATTCTCATTACGACTCTTTGAAATTATTCTTACTAATTCAACAAAATGTACGCAAACAAACTTTTTTATAGGCGTAGCAACGTACGCCGGGTCCTGCTAGTATTAAATAAAACTGATTGCAAAAAAACTTAGTAGTTTACGTATAGGTTTAAAACAGCGCGTGTAAATTTAACTGCACGAGCGATAGCGAGGACAGCTATCACATAAGTTTGAATGAACCCAAACGCCACAAATGCACAAAAACTTGTTACTCTCAAAATGTAAATACATTGAAACTAAAATTTTCAAACATTAAAATACTTTTTTTAAATCAAAGTAAACTTTTTTTCTATGTTGTTTGGTAGTTGTCATAGTGAACACATTTTATAAATTTTTAAATTTTAATTTGAATAAAATCACAAGGCCTACTTGATAAAATAAGCATCTTTGTATATCATTCACAAAATGAGTTACCCTTAGAGGAAAAAAAACAGCCGTGTAAACATGTTTATTACGTAGCAGGACCCGGCGTACGGTGCTACGCCTACAAAAAAGTTTTTGTGCGTACATTTTATTGAATTAGTAAGAATAATTTCAAAGAGTCGTAATGAGAATAGAAGGAGTCTATTGCAATTTTTCCATTTGGGAAATATGAATAACAGAGATCATTAGCATTCTAGCTGATCAATCTAGATAGTTTGAAAATTGAACGGAAGGTCAATATTTGAAAGTGATTTGTAAAGAGTTTCGGAGAGTTTAAATTAAACGCTTGCAATTTTTCGCGTTAATCGGCCTAATATGTGTCGCGAAAAATTAGGTGAACGTCAAAACATTCGTTTATTGGGTGTTACAGTTGTCAATGACTTACTCTGAAACCGTCATACTTGCGATACAAAATAGGCACACTGCACCAAAATTTACTGTTTTATCGTACCATTTCATGTTGACTAATTTCATTTATCAATCTATGCAGATTATTTGCTGATCTTAAATAAAGTCAATTTGGATTTTCAAATATATTTTACCAATTATCTTCGATGCTCTACATGCGCTCTGTGTGTTTTTATTAGTAATGGAGCCCATTTTCTATATTTTGAACATGTATAACATATATATAAAACAGATGAAATATGTATTACACATGTATATACACCAAACCAAGAACATGTTTGTTGTAAATAAGAAATATTTGTAGCAACGTAATGTGTTGGATGCATATAATTGTATGTATATAATAAATATATAAATGTATCTAATTTTCATCTAAATGAATTTGTTTGTCACATTACACTTTAATTTTCCATTTAAATGGTAATTGTGTTTTGCGGAAAAAAAATCGATCAAAGATAACTGAGTGAAAGTTGAATAAAAAGCCAAGTATAACATATAATATACATTCAGGCAAACCAATAGGAAAATTAAAATTATTAATTAAAAAAAACTAAATTAAATTTTAATATTTCGGCTCCGAGGTGCATTAGTACCTGTTAATGGCCTTCTCCTGGCATAATTTCAGACTCCTGTGTACTACAGATTTCGCTGGAGAGCGCACGCAGGCAGACAAACACTTTGTTTTATTATTATATATAGGAGATAAATGCACAACTATACAAATTTCATTGTACGGATTACGAAAAAATATTTACTTTTAAAATCGTATTTTCAAAACCGATTTTTATTCGGATGAACCAGTTTTGCCATTTCAATTTTACTATCTCTGTTTCATATAATTTTTATTCAATATGTTTTTTTTTTTCAATTGGATATTAGTTTTTGATGTCATTCTACTTTGATTGTACCATAAGGTCCAATGACTTCGTTATTTGTTAACTTTATTCTGTAATGAATCCATCCATTAACAGAAGTATGTAAATATATTGTTATTTAATATTTTAACTTCGTTACCATTTTCAAGTCGCTATGCACGTTATCTTCTCTAATATATCACGGTGCATTAACAATGTACCGTTGTTCTTTGTTTTCGGTCATTTGTATGATTTTTGTATGAAAACTAAAGTATCTGTGGTTTTTTAGCTATCTTAATATTTTATCTAACAAAATTAAATTATCTGAACGATAAACCAAAAACCAAAATTAACGACCATGATTTTTGTTCAAACTTATTTTTTATTTTTACAATCAGCTTATCACATACTTGAAAATAAGAATATTTCTCCTTTTTCCAGCCCTATCACAACAACTGCGAATTCAACATCCATTAAATTCTGTTTCATAAAACTTAATTTCCGTTTCATTTTCATTTTATAAAAATCATCGTTGTCGTTATCTCTGTATAGTTCAGTTTTCGTTTCAAAATTAAAATAACAATAATAAAAAAAATTGTATAACTATTTTTGCATGAATATATTATTATTATAAAAATAATAATAATAATAAAAATAAAAATATACCTTTTTCTTATCATTCAAAACAACGATCCAAAAATGGTTATGTATATACATGCTAACATTTTCCCTTTTAATGTTTATTATGTAACTTTCGTTTACATTTTTTTTGTTGTTGTCTTATCATAATTGGTCCACAAGGATTTAACGCTTTTTTGGTTACACGAAAATATATTAATGGGTTTGAAATTTGACTGGAATTTTCATGAACTGAACTCCTAGTTTTAGTATATTATTCTAATAAGATCATATTTATTTAGCCTGAAACGAAAATTTCTAGTGTAATGGATTTAGGATCGATGACAATTTATGGATAAGAAAGAAAAGCAATAATCCATACAAACGGGAAAAAAGAAATGGTGTCCTCTTTTCCAATACTATTTCAAATATGATAAGCAATACTTGGAAACTACATAACTTGGTGGCTAAAACAAAAGAACTAAAATGTCACAGTTAAAATTTAAAGAAGTCCCGATGATTCCTTGTTAAGCAACAGGTGTAAGCATTGGTACAAGATACAAGATACAAGATACAAGTGGTACAAGAGAAGCATTTCCGAACAAAAGAGTAAAAAGCATCCAACCTCACTGATGTAAGGTTTGCAATTCCAAAACTCTTTTATATGCCAGAATTCTAGTGCAAACTTTCACCCAAAATATATTTCATAATATTCCTTATTCTACTTTCTTTCGAATCGGCTTTTCTCTCAATATGACAAACGTAATTCCTAAATCTCCTTCAATTATTAATAATAAGCAAAAACACCAGGTTTTATTTAGTATTCAACATTGCGATTGTTTCAAAAACACAGGAAAATCATTCCACAAACAATATTTTTTAACAAAAATATTCAAAAGCTTTAAAAACTCAGTTGATTGTAGAAATTTCCAGGCTACAGTGTACAAAATGATACACAAAATATTTCTATTGAAAAACACTTTATTCACAATTAAAAATCACTTTACTTCCATTTATACAGTGTTACGTTCACGATACAGCGTTTCGTTTACAATTAATTTTACCTTGCAATTGATGAAAATGTTTGACGATGCAAAAATGGATTCTACTTAATCTGTTTACACTATCGCAGGATAATTTTAATTTATTTCTCATTTTGCAAAAGGAATTCCTTAAATACAATTCTGTTTCATCCAAAATCCAGAATGTTTTATAAAGAAAACTTGAAAAATCATAAATAATCGACGTTATTTTTTTGCAATTTTAATATTTAACGTTTTTGCTTTGATTGTTTTAATGATTTTGGTTTAACCGTTGTTCTTGAACACAATGTGTAGATTATTGTGGTAGTGGTAGATTGTGGTAGATTACAACTTTGTTTTGTATATCGTTGCGGTTTTGTAGAACCGAAACAATATATGTTATAACATATAATAAACATAAATAAGCATCTGACGTTGTTCAATAAAACTTTGTGGTTTTTTTTATTTACGTGAAATTCAAAAATCGTATGGTATGGTGAAAAATTCCAACGGATTCTTTTTGATTAGACCAAAATGATTGAAAATTTCCACGAGGTCTAGAACATCAAAATACGTACTCTCTTCTATTTCACTTCGTCAATGAATCACTTTGAATTGCTTTTACATATAGTCTAGGCCGTATTATGTTGATGATGGAATTGACAAAAACTTTGGATGACTGTAGATAGCTTTAAATAATTTTTTAAAAGTAATCCGATTTGACATTGTTACACTTGTTTATTGTGCTTTTAATTGTTTATATTTAAGTTGATTGTTATGGAATTAATTATCGCTTTAAAATGTCTTTGTTTCGACGCCATATTATGGAATTTTGACTTTTAGTAAAACAACATTGAGCATCCTGACTGTGGTAATCTCTTATGTTATCACAGTTATTAATAAATAAATATAAACAATAAAATTCTATCGACAAACGATACAAAAAAAATATGTAAATTAAATCAAAAAAGTTATATAAAATAAGTTAAACAAAGCTTACATTAATAAGTGTATATGATGATCCACTTCTTACCCACATAAATTTATGGCATCTGCTTTTATGACTAGCTCTAGAATTGTTGTTTTATATCAGGTGTCAACTTTTTGGTTCCATTGTAATATTTGAACTCATATCCTTCTCTGCTATTGACTCTAATATTTTATCCATATTTCCTTGTTTCAGTTTGAAATTTTCAAACTTATGCAAATCTTTCCCAAAATAATTTTTAATATCATTAGATGGCGATTGATGGCGTCTTAAAACCCAACCTTGAGTGGTAACTCATTTTTTTATAACAAGTTCAATTATAGATTTGATGCATATGTGTTCATTAACTTAAACAAAGTCATTTTAAAATAAATAATACAACGAACATCTTTTGGTGTGAACATTTTATTTTGTAGTTTAAACTTTTCTTATAATATTCAATTACAAAAGTGGGCCTTAACACTATCTTTTTGATTTAATGTAATAATCTCTTCGATCCGACAAAATGAACGAGTATATATATAGTATGATTCCCCATCTCTTGCTTCCTCCATTCTCATCTTTTTCATCGTAGACAATCTAAAAATTTTCAATCCAAATTTCCATTTCCATGTATCATCTCAATAAATATATCTATTCAAACGAGAAAATATTGCTCTTCAAATACAGACAACCATTCTTATTCTTTATAAACGCACAACTGTATTCCATCTACATGTAATATTATGACTAAGCTTTACATAACAAAAATGTCTATGTAGACACAAACAAGTATTATTAATTGATATTGAGTGACGCAGCAAAGCAATTAATTGACAAAACAATTAACTAAAAAAATATTAAAATATTATTGACTAACTTGTAGCACATACATGAATGCTTTTATGCTTCTTTGAATTTAAATCCTAGAACCGAAAGAAAATAGCAAACTATTAGCGGATTTATTTCGAAATGAAAATTATTATTTTAGAGTAAAACTCGAAATAGTCCGTCGGTACATGCCATAGAGTCCGTTTGATAATACGTCATACTTAAATGTTTTATATTTGTATATTGATTGCTGAAGGCGTTAACAAGAATTAGTACAATGCGGCATCATCTATGGTATATTTATCTGTATCTGACGAAAGCGAGGATATTTTTAATTTAATTAATAGTTTTACTTTTTTTTCAGATGTGATCAAGACTTGCCATTGATTGATACTCAAATCAATTGAGATTATGTAATTATGTAATTTATTTCCAATTTCCTTCAAACATTGGCAATCGTTAGTATTGTTACTATTCTACATAATCACAACGAAATACAAAATAGCTTTGTTGTCAACCTTAACTCACCTTCATATGTCAATAACAAAACAACTTTTTCCGAGAAATATCGATAAAATAAACAAAACATGAAATAATATAAATGCAAAATGATGACATAGATTATTCTCAAAATTGCCCGAGTCTCTTGAATAATCGAGAAATACACAGAATTGCATTTAAAAATTTTTTTTGTAAAACTTTTAGTTGAAATTAGACTGCGATAGTGTAAATAGTTTATGCTAGACTACAAAAATGAATATAGTTCAAACTAGATAAATGTGTAAAAAGTAAAAATTAAAATTGCATTTTAATTGAAGTTGAATTTAATTGTAAACGACACGCTAGGTCGTGACCATCAAACCGTGTAAATAGAAGTTAAGTTATTTTTTAATAGTGTATAAAGTTGTAAGTGATATTGAAGAGAAATGTTGTCTTCATAATTTTAGGCGAGCTGCATTTGTTCCGAAAATTTTTAAAATCAACTGTTGGCGTTTCTGTAGCTGTTTAAGAAATATTTTAGTTTTGCAATATTGTTGGCTGAATCGTTTGCCTGCTTTTGTGTTGCAATAAAAGCATTACTCGAATTAAATAATAATATGTGTTTTTCCTAGTTTTGATACAGGGTGAGTCAAAATTTGTTAAGAAATTTAGAGACAAGAAAAGTTTAAAGGTAAGTTGTGCTCCATCGGGTTAACCGATGTTACTATTTTTGTTTTTGTTTGGAAGGCTTTATTAAAAGAATGCATTGATTAAAAAATTTATATTTTAAATGAATATTTATGAAACATGGCGATATTCAAGGCACTTTTAGTTTGATGAGGGTAGTTTGAATCTTAGTCTGTAGCACGAATAAGAGAATTGGTATTTATCTGTGAGATACATACAAACATGCCTTCGAATAAAAAACAATTTGAATTATTTACATTATTACTTGAGTTTAGTTGCTAATAAAAACCCCTAATTATTTGTTTGACTTAATACAAAAATTATTCCAAAATAAAAATTTTCTCCCTCAAACCTTGACAAATATTCAAGTAAAACCGTTTGGCCTATATTTCAAACATAATTTTTATTTTTACAAACCGTTTTTTACTTTTTATTCAATAACAATAATAATGCTTTTCATTTGCTTGCTTAAAAGTTACGTAAAACAAACAAAGGAAATACAAAAACAAAGTTATTACTTGAACATTTTTATTCGAACCCTCGGAATAGAAAATATGTACAATAAATAAACAAAAATAACTTTTTCCAAAACAAAAAACTTGTTTTTCATTTAATAATTAATTGTTATTTTTTGTGTTGGATAATTAGAGTTGGAGTGAAAATCAAACAAAAATTATGTTTAACTTCCTATTGTGCTTGAATAATGTGAGTGGAAAATGTACGAAACTTTTAATGGAAATCAAAGATTATCTAATTATCAAAAAGTTTAATGTTGATTTATATTTTGAAAAACAAATTGTGCATAAATAAATTATGATTCTATATTTCCAACATAAATCATATATTTCATGAACTCTTTACCAACTCCCACCATTTTAAAACTACTGAAATGTAGATATTTATTCCCAAACCAAAATGAATGCTTTTTCTTACTCTAAAAAAAATTTTTATATCAAAGCATATATTATGGTTTGTAATTGAAAGTATAAATTTTATTAAAGCTTATCAAAATTTAATTTCTTTGCATAAAATTTCGACCAAAAACTAACAAAAAACTTCTACCTTCATATTCATTTTAAGAAATAAATGTTTATACTGAAATATACTTCTGTTCTCAAACGTATAAATCCATGCAAATATGTACATACATCAGACAATCCATTTTTCCTTTCATTCTTATACTTGATGTTTTTCGTATTTTTCTTAAATTTCATAAAATAACACAATGAATTCTTCCATTTGAAAGTTTTCTTGATTCTTTTCCTTTAAAATACGTAAAATTTAAACAATTACAATAATTCTATTAAGAAGAACAAAGATGCAGCGTGTACGAGGGTTGGTGCTAAGAAGACTTGGAATATAATTGAATGAATCATATTTGCATAAAACTTTTTGTGCATTATGTCCGCTTAACAGTGTTGTATATTAGTTTTCTCGAGAAATTGGACGAGCTTTAGCTTTTGATGAAGATGAATGCGACAGCTAAAAGAATTATGTAATTTTTTCTTCTAACGAAACAAAAAAACAAAAAACGAAGAGCTTTGCAGATAATGAATGCAAAAAATCTAATACATTTTGCTATTATTTCTACGAAAATGAAGATATCTAGCAAAATGAAATAGAAATTTTATCCTGATATTAGGAAATGAACGCTTTTCATTTAAAATTAAATATTCAACACAACCAGAGAATATAAAAGTTTTTATAATAGAATTTACATTTCTAGAAAATAAAGTTAAAATTAAAAATTGTAAGTAAAATAGCAAAATACGAACAATGAACTTCGGTACATACAATATTATTTGTATACCAAGAATATCGTTTTTATTTCATCATTTAATTTGTGCAGCAAAAAAATTTAATGTTTCGATTAACAAGAGTGCTCCGTTTTCCTGCACAATTTCAATATTACAGTTTTTCTAACAATGTTTAAGTATGTCAATTATACACAGTTTTACAAAGAGGTGCTCGATGTTTAAAATGACAGGCTTTGGCTATATATACTAAACATCTTTTGTCCAATTATTTTTTATAAGGAATTTTTTGAAAAAAAAAAAAAATCAGCTCAAAACGAAACTGCCAAAATGTTCCAACACACTAATTGGACTTTAAAATCAGTGTTCCGATTTTTATTTTATTTTGCCCTTAAAAAGTTTTTGTCTCCCAAAATAAAATACATATAAATTAAAATCTGCACTCAAAGAGCTAAATTTTACTTTCTTATTTTTCGCCCTCAGATATTTTAATTTTACTTTAGAAATAAATTTTTGTACGTTATAGATTTTATTTTTTTATTTTATTTCGTTCAAAGAAAAAAGGAATAAAATAATATCTATTTTTTTTTTAACTATCCGTTTAAAGTTATATACATATTTTTGTTTGTTTTGTTTTATTCTGGTTAGTTTTCGTCCTATTTCGTTATTTGTATGATTGAATCGTAATTTTAGATAATGATCTCCATTTAGGTAAATAATTAAATAATGAATAATTTTTAATATGTTATGCATGAATTAAATTATGAAGTAAATAAAATTATTTATTATTATTTATTTAAAATGATTTATTGAACGGATTCGTTAAAATTAAAATAAATAATGGTCGAAAAAAAATTAATTAATTTATATTTATAAATTAATTAATTTTTTTTCGACTATTATTTAATTAATTAATTTTATATAAATTTTATTTCTATCTATTCCGACTGATAAGGGCAAATGCACGTTTTTCTTTTTTTTATTAAAACAGTAAAAAAACATAAGTCGACTTCGATTTGACTGAAGTAACTGTATTTTGTAAACTAAGCTATTTTATATTCATATCGACCCCGCTTATTTTCATACATATTTTATTAACCAAACTAAACCAAAAGAAAAGAAAAACCAAAAAATTATTATAAAAAAAATCTCTGAGAGCATTATATTTATTTTTTTCAAATAACTCTCTGCCAACAAAATCTTTTTTCGTAAATTTTTATTTTGCCTATAAAGAGCTTTTTTGTAAATTTTTTAATATTATCCTAAGTGCGAGAGCGAAAAATAAATTATAAAAATAAAGCCCGCCTGGTTTTATTTTTAAAATAAGTGCGAGCGCCCTTAAAAAATAAAAATCTGATCACTGTTTAAAATTCACTCCTTAAGTTCAGTACAACTTTAAAAAAAAAGGAAAAGAGAGATCTAGCTCATTCTAAATTATTATTTATGGTCTACACTCTATAGCAATGTTTTCTGAATTAGACTTTCTCGCTCTATTGCTTACACCGTTTAAAAATAAATTAAAAACACTCCAAAATCTAGTAAATGTTTGCTCGCTTAATTGCAGGAAAAATCAATTGTCAAATATTTCATATTACATTAATTGTAGTAATCGTAGTTTTCAATCCAAAAGCATTAATATAACTGAGATAATCTTAGTAAAATAAAACAAAATGGTAAATTATACTTTTTAACTATTAAATTTACTACAGTTGTAGATTAAAAATACTGTTTTTGAAAAAAATTACATGGAAAAATAGTATTTTTTATGCAATAAACAGTAAAAATTGCAAAAAATTTTTTTTAAATCGAGTACTCAAATTTTTGCTGTCATTTATTCAAAATTTTCAATTTTTCTTTTATATATTATTTGACAAACTGATAATATTTTTACGCATGTTATCAATCTACTATATACAGGTAAGAGTGAAGGTTGTTGCTTTATTTAAATGCATTAACGGATATGCTTTTAATTATAGGAATTATCAACATATGTTTGGAAGATATCCAACCGATGGGCAAGTATGTATAAATTACAAAACCATAAAATTGTTTCAGTGTAATCGCAACAATCAATAGCAAAAAGAGTATTTAATAAGAGTTATATCTCACTGAACTTATTCAAAATTAATACGTTCTCCAACCCGTTTCAGTTTTTATTCGTAGTGCTTTCAAACCTATAGATTTGCGATTACATGTAAATACATTTTTACTTTTACATTTACTTTTACATTTATTATTTTTATTTTACAGTAGGATCGTAACGAGATCAAAACATTTCAAAGAAAATTTTGGTATTATTTCTAAAAAATTTGGCGTGTTTTTAAAAAAATTGAGTTTGCTCTAATCAAACAAAAGGAAGTCCCTTAAAAATTATTGGTTTTCTTATTTATAGATTGGATTGAAACATCACTTTCCAGAACTAAAGCAAACACGATTAGGCCAACCCGTTCACACAGCTATTCTATAGCCGAAGTACAAGTTAATGCAGGGAAAAAAATTTATTTTTTAGAATGCAAAAGAGTTTAAGCATCAAGTTGTGCTATTGAACTACTTTTGGCAACAAATTTTGTGTTAAAAATTAATTAATTAATTAAAAATTAGGATTTGACTTTTTAAAATAGATTAGTTATTTTGGATAACGGACCAGCTATAGATAGTTGTTAGTTGACTAGCTATAGATAGTTGACTAGCTATAGATAGTTGTTATTTTGTTGTCAGAGCTATACAATAATTCCAAATTTCATTATCCAATGAAACTATTTGTTATGTTTTGTTGTCATAGTAACATACAATAATTCAGAATATCATAATCCCTAATTCTCTTCTTTTGTTTATTATATATTTATTTTTTTATTGTTTTGTTTGTTTGATTTCAATTTATTTGAATTAAATGCAATTATAGAAACCAAACGTTACAAATTTTGGTTTCATTTATGCGTTATTACTTAATTCTACAATGTTATGAATATTGAACACTTGTGCAAATAATCAATTTCTATTCTAAAACCAAAAATTTAATAACTTTTTCAATTAAATCATTTTCGCCAATTATAAACAAATTAAATTATCCAAAAAAACCCAATAACAAGTTTTATTCAAATAATTGTAATCTTCTATAATCTGTCAAATTTAAAATAAAAATGAAACTTATTTTATTAATAACACTTCAAGTTTATCTAAATTTAAAACAAACTCTAATTATATTTAAATTTATTTAATCTCTCAAAAACAAAAGGGATCTAAGAATATCATAATTAAGAAGGAGCAATCCAGCCACGTGTGTTAAGACTATAACAAAACAGTGGATATTATATAAACCAATCATAAGACATCTTTCGAAACAGAGTTATGTAGAAAAACAAATGCTACGTACAAATATGATGTATTCCAAACAACAAAACAAAAAGAAAGAAGACAAGCTAGAAATAAAAGTTATAATTTAATTAAAAAAAAGGAAAAAACAAATAAAGACAACGAAAGAAAAACAGTAGGAACATGTTTTCCATTTTCTTTTTATTTGTTTTTATTTAAAAAATTGGAGCAATGTTGTTTTCACCCCAAAAATACTTTCAGTTAAAAAATAACGAAATGAAACTTATGCGTGTGTTGTATTGGCTTATTATTTCCTGTTCTTATTTTACAGTTGGTTTTGTTGGTATCGTTTTTTTCTAAATGACAAGCATCAAAAGGGCAATCCTTATATTATAAATTTTTTTGTAATCCTCATTTATTATTTACTTAAAACATTTATTTTTTTCACATTTATTATTTTCTTTGCTTTGGGGAATGTTTTTGAAGAGGAACATTTTCGGGTGTTAGATAAATTTTTTAGAAATATAATTGTTATTCAGACGAAAGAAGAAATAAATTGAGATTTTTTTGTGTTTATTTTATTGTTGTACATTTTTATTCGGTTAATCTAGAATTTATACGAAATTTATAAGAATATGGATAAATAAATAAAGTAAAAAGTTGTTGTTGCTGGAAAACAACAAGGAGCATACTAAAAGCTAGTTTTGGAAATCATTTCTAAAAACGGTTTTATTATTTCTAGCAGTATTCATTTTGAATTTCAATCATATACAACTTGCAATGACTGAATTTCTATTGTTTTTATACGATTGACCTATTTTTGAATTTGCTTAAATCAATAAACCATACCAAACATTCAAAATTTAACATGTCTTAACGAAAAACTTGCAAAGTAAATTTAACCAAATTTTTTTAGTACAGCGTATTCGTATAATTTTTGTTTCATGTCTGACTAACAGTCAAAAAACCAATCTCTTTAAAAAATTCTACTTGAATCTTACACATACCAACCAATAGTAAAAAATTCATAACATTGAAGTCTATCGTTTTCTTCTTTTGTTCTTTTACGTGCATTTAAACTTTTATACAATATTTGTTTTGTTTTTTCAACAACAAACTTATACCAAAACATATTTGTGGTATCCTTAAAAAATATATTACAAAAGAGAAGAGGATGTAAAAAAAGCTCAAAAAAAAAATATAAAAATAAAGAAAACAAAAATTAAAAGCTTCGAAAAGTATGGTTTTATTTAAAAGAAAAACAAAAGGAAAATGTACGGAACAGGTATTTTTGATGTTATTGGAATTAAAAGTTTATTATCGATGTGACTGGGAGCTTTCACATAAAACGAATGATTGGCATAATTGACATTTTTCGCATGTTTACGTTACTAAACAATGTTTTGGAGATGGATTATTGTCTTGTTTACGTGTTTACTGTCCTTTTTAGACTTTCTTCTATATTTTTGATTTGATCTGAAGTGTTTTAATAAAAGAAGTATGGAGAAATATACTATGGCTTTTTTATTTTCTATAAAATATCATTTAGCAACAGATGAAAAACGTAATCTACACAGGTGAAAAAGTCAAAATTTGAACTTGAGCATTTTTGATTTTCCTGAAACTTGGCATTATATGCCAGTAGCATGGAAAAAATAAAAGTGCTACTTATTTTTGAATTTTTAGAAGTGCATAGTTTGAGCATAGGGGGCTCCCCAACATCTTTAGAAAAAAATTAGTTAAACTTTTTTTTAATTTTTTTAAAATTAAAATATTAAAAAAACTTGTTTAAAGACGACGCTAGGGTTAAAGATCAATTGAATTTTATCCTTTTTTTAAAAATAATTCCATCCTTACTCTATAATATTTCAAATTTACAAAAAGGCTATTTATCGTGTTCTTGAGATATTTAATTTTAAAGATTTTTAGTACGACTAAAATTCTAATTTTTCATCTTTTTTTTTGAAGCTCAGTGGTTAAAATTTTTTGTCAATAAAAACTGTTCGAAAAATTAATAAAAAATTAGAATATTAGAAGGACTAAAAATCTTTAAAGTTAAATAATAAAAATAGAAGCGTGTGTGAAGAATTGAAGCTAAAAATTAGTTTTGAGAAATTTGACTGAAATTTTTTTTAATTAAATGTGTTGTACAGGACTTAAAATATAAGTCACAACAATACATAGAATTCTCTTAAGACCTATGTCCCATTAAGTCTTAAAAAGTCTTAGGTTCTACGACCCAATCAATATTAAATAAAGCTTTGGGACCTTTTGATTGATTGTTGAAAATCAAAATTTTATAGTCGATTAAATTTGCCGGGTAGTCGAGTATGTTGAAAAACCAAAAATACCAGGATACCCGGGAATTCGATAATCGACATTGGAAACCCTACTTCAACAACTAACTTAAGAAATCGTCCTTTTTTACTCGAATGCCCCAATGAGAAATAATTTTTCTCAACCAAGGTCAATAATAAAACCAAAAAAAACCTAGGTTAATATGACAAATTTTCTTTTATTTTTAATCGAAATGAACAAAAAAACACAAACAAATAATAATTGCATTTCTTTGTTTCGTTTTATTTGTATGAAACTAAATATCCAGGCTACTTGATATTTTAAGATATTTAAAAAATGAAATGTAAAATGACTAATATCAATCACTAATCAAAGCAAATATGATAATTAGTGTTAGCAGTTAAAAAAATTCTATATATATCTCGGTTGAGAAGACTAATGTACACCTCGAACATTATATCCCTCGGCGCTACGCGAATTTAAAATTCTCGGTCAATAATAGCTTATTTCTCAACCTTGTTATATAATGTACTATTCTATTTGTTTGAGAGCGCTAGTATGTAAATAAATTTTTTTAACGAGTTATATAGAATATCATATGGTTAACTTACAATTCCTTTATATTTAATTTTAAAAGTAATGCCACACAATTGTTGTCTATAATTTTCAATAAGTGCGCTTTTCGACGTTCCTTCATCAACACTCATCCTATCTCCCTCCCCCTTCCTGCCTAGTTCGGAGCTTACAAAAGTCATTTGGAAAAAAAATAATTTCTGTGGAAACAAAATTTGCAACTTTTGAACGAAAAATATAGTGATGTGTCTTATACTTATAATTACATTTTTTGGTGAGCTGGAAGTGAAAAAGGGTAGAAGAAGCTTTTTTGATCTAAGCTAAGTTATGTGAAATAGTACTTATTTATAAAGTACTGTATACCTAATAACTTGTAATAAATTAATAAACCGTTTGTTTAATTTTTTTATTTATAAATAGCTATTTATGTATTATGGGCGTAAAGTATGTCTTTTCCGCTTGAGAGTAAAATTGTTGCTCGAGGCGTTAGCCGAGAGAAACAATCACTCGAAAGCAAAAAAATCAGGCAAGTGCGAATATAATTCGCTTGCTTAGGGTTTCGTGAATATAATATTTGAGAAAAAAACAGTTTTTGTTAGTATAGTTTCACGTTTATTTGAAATTATAACTAGCAAAAAAAATTTTTGTATCGATTTAACAAGATCCCTGCACCCATGAATTTTTAAAATTTTTTCTTTTGTAATTGTCGAAGTTGAGGGGGGCGACAAAAATAATTTTTACATTTTTGAAAATAAATCGAAAACTGTGCTTTCGAAAATTACAAAAAAAACTCTTTTGCACTACAAAAAAATCACTTTTCATGACAACATTTCAGCATTTCATGACAACATTTCGTGACAACTAGCCCTTAAAATGGATGGCGCTCAAGTCATATGCCTATACATAACCGCTAAAGCATTCTTTTTAATATTTAATTATATCGAAAATTAAGCTGTAGTGAGTAGGAGGGTACAATGATGTACGTCGAAGTGTTTGGCGTGAGCCTGCATGAAGCCATCATTGGCACAGATCTTGGTGGTAGTAGCAAATAATCGATCTTGGAGGACTGATGTGGAGAAGGGTTTCGTGTGAACAGTGTTTGATCACGAGTTAGTCGGTCCTAAGCTCTAAGCGAAAGCTGTCATAAACAGGAGTTTGTATATAGAAAAAGTAATATATGTGTATATTCTTAATTTGGGAGCGAAAGGGAATACGGTTCCAATTCCGTAACCTGTTGGGTATACGCTTTAAAGATTGGATATTAACATGTAATGATGAATATTCATCCTGGTAACAGGAACTCCCATAGAGACGCCGTCGGGAGATACCGAAAGAGTTTTCTTTTCTGTTTTATAAACATATAACCATGGAAGTCTTTCGAAGAGAGATATGGTTAAAAGTCTAGAAGAGCATGACATTTACTGTTGTGTCGGTATTTTCTCCTCGGACCTTGAAAATCTATGGAAGGGCTACGCAAATTCCCAACAGACCGTACCGATATCCGCAGCTGGTCTCCAAGATGAAGAGTCTCTAGTCGATAGAATAATGTAGGTAAGGGAAGTCGGCAAATTAGATCCGTAACTTCGGGATAAGGATTGGCTCTGAAAATTGAGATGGCTCGGGCTTGATTGGGATGTAATATTAAAACTAATATTACATGTAATATTAAGATGTAATGTTAAGACTAATATTCAAATAAATGATGACAAATGTTGAAATGTTTTCATGACACATACCATGGTCAAAAATAAATTTTTTCAAAATTTCTACTTTAAACCCCCTCTAATGAACATTTGAAATTATAACAACCAAAAAAGTTTTGGTTTCGATTTAGCAAAATCCCAACACCCATGAATATTTACAATTTTTTTCTTTTGTAATGTTCGAAGTTAAGGGGGAGGACAAAAAAAACCACTCGTTGTGGTAATACCTCAAAAACTAAGCATAGGGCCCCTATTCCCGAACACATAAATGTCATCACAATATTGTAAATTCACACAATATTGTGAATTTCGTATTATGCAACACCAATTTGGTGAAAATTCAACACAATATTGTGAATCTGACAAGAACAATATATAGTTACTGTCAAAATCACAATTTTGCTTTATGTTTTGTGTGTTGACTTTTTTATACAAATTTCAACGATTGGCGTAAAAATTAATTTATAACGCCAAATTAACTCTTTAATAATACTAAATAATCATATTTTTATATAAATATCATTAAAACATATTTATTTATTAAATATATTTTTATTTTATTTTGCATCTTTTAAGATTAAAAAAGTTAGTTGTCAAAAGTACGAATCTAGTAAAAAAAATCTGTTATAATTTTGCAAAAATTTGTTATAATTTGTTTGACACAAATATGAGTTACAGAATACCATTTTTAAACAGAGTTGTTAAGCATTTTGGTGAAATTGACAATATTGTCGATTGACAAATATGTGTTCGGGAATACGGCCCCTGTGAAATACTTCTATTTTTTCAATTTTTCTAGACCAAACTCGATTCCTTAAAAAAAACTTTTGTTTTAGTATCTCCTCATCTATGTCCATAAAATATAGATAAAAACAAATATTTCAAATTTTTTTGTTATCATCAGGTGTGGGACAACACGTTTAATAACTATAGAAAATTTCAAGTTGACAGCACTTATAGTTTATGAGTAAATTGATTATATAGAAATTCGGACGGACACCGAAGTCTCACCAATGGGTACCGTTTTTACTTTTTCAAAGTACGGAGCCCTAAAAAGATACTTAATGCATACAAGATTTTTTGTACGAGTAAGATTCTGTATTATTTGCATTAATCAAAATACATATATTTACACAAAATAGTAAAACAATTTTTTAGAAAATTATTTTATCCAAGTAGTTTTTCGAAATAATAGTTAATAATAACTTTAGGCATTGTAATTTCAATTTTGGCATCGTTATTCCATTACGAAAAAGGGCCTGCTTTAAGAACAATTTTTGAATCTTCAAAGTGCATTTTACGGTTTACTCGTACAAAATAGTTATTTAAGTATTAAGGGCAGTAAGAGTATTTTACCGATTGAGGATATATGTTTTGAGATCGAGACGAAGTCGAGATCTCTAATATATCCGATATCGGTAATACTCTTAATGCCCAAAATGCTTTTTATATTTTTTCAATATCATGATCAATAAAAATTCAATTAAAATTATTTAAATATTAAAATTCATTTTTAAGTTTTAATGTTTTAAAGAAAATTTCTTAAAATTTCATTTCAAAATAGTAAACTCTGCGTTTCATTATAATTCTATAGGTTTTTTTGTTGCAAAACTAACTTTCATCAAATATTTTTTCAAAATAAATTGCTTTTAAATCTTTTAATTGCAATATTTTTAAAAGAATATTATTTAAAGTTGAAGCTAGCAAATTGTCCTACATAAAAGTTTAAGTAAAAATCGTTTTTATTCACACGCTGGGGGTCTTCCTTCGCGGTAAGTAGTTACTTACCGCCTACATGATCGGTAAGTAATAACTTCCCGACCTGTGATTTGTAATAGTATATTACATATCTAGAGTTGTAAATAGCATTTTAGATGCGAGGGAAAATTTTGCGGTATCTTCACGAGCATGGAAAATGCTTTACAACTCGAGATTTGTTATATGCTTTTTCTACGACTTTGTTTTCATGCCCAAACAAATATAATTACTTTAAAAAATGAGCTACTAATTATAAATTGAATGCAAATAGTTTACAAACTATGGTAGGCGTTGCATTATTCTGTGTTAAAATGAATTGAAATATTTAATTTTTAAAAATCAACTTTTTCTTGAAATAAAAATTTTTCTTTTTATTAAAAGCGAGCGGCAATATATATATATGAAAATCCATTACCGCACGCTTTTTTTACTTACCGCACGCTATTTGAAATAATTACTTTACATGTCATGGATAGTGTGATGTAATTTATAAATTACTGTGATAGGAGTAGAAAAACGAAATTTACTATGTTTATTTTTCTACTCCTATCACAGTAAATTATAAATTACATCACACTATTAATGACATTTAAGTTGATTATTTAAAATAGCGTGCGGTAAGTAAAAAAAACCGTGCGGTAATGGATTTTCATATATATATTACCACACGCTTTTAATAAAAAGAAACATTTTTATTTAAAGAAAAATTTGATTTTTAAAAATTAAATATTTCAATTCATTTTGACACAGAATAATGCAAAGCCCACCACAATTTGTAAATAATTTGCATTTAATTTATAATTAGTAGTTTATTTTTTCAAGTAATTATATGCGTTTGGGTATTAAAACAAAGTCGTAGAAAAAGTATATAACAAATCTCGAGTTGTAAAGCATTTTCCATGCTCGTGAAGATACTGCACTCGACGCTACGCGTCTCGTGCGCAAAATTTTCCCTCGCATTTAAAATGCTATTTACAACTCTAGATATGTAATATACTATTACGAATCAGTAAACATGCACCATCGTGCCTGGTCGTGCAAAAAAGTATTTTTTGTACGGGTAAACCGTAAAATGCACTTTTACGATTCAAAAATTGTTCGAAAAGAAGGGCCATATTTTTTCCTACTGAAATAACAATGGCAAAATTGAGATAACAATGCTTATAGTTATTTAAGTATTAAGGGCAGTAAGAGTGTTTTACCGATTGAGGACAAAAATTATTTAAATAATAAAATTCATCCATAAAATTCAAGTTTTAATATTTTAAAAAAATTCCTTAAAATGTCATTACAAAATAGTAAGGTTTGCGTTTCCTCATAATTCTATAGGTTTTTTTGTTGCAAAACTTAATTTAATCGAATATTTTTTCAAAATAAATTGCTTTTATATCTTTTTTATTCGCCTATACATTAAAGTGTTACAGTTACTTTATTACTGTGATTTGCGGCCTTAAAGTGTAACTTTTTAAACATATATTTTGTTGTCATAGCTACGTCCAAAAGAGCAAAAAACATTAGAATTTGTTTAAATTCTATAAAAAACAGAAATTTTTTTCATGCAACCCTTAAATTCAAAATTTCATAATCCAATTAAAATAGTTGTTATCATTTGTTGTCATAGTTATACAATAATTTGGAAAAAATAACATATATTTTGTCAAAGGTAACTTGTTCCACATATTTTTATTTCAAAATATATGCAAATTTATAATTTTAATTTAGAATAAACATTTTTTTTTAAATATTTTGTTTGCGTCGAATAAAAAATAGTATATGATGCACGGACGCAAGCTATTTTGGACTTAATGTGGGTGCCAAACTCCACATACGTCCAAATTCTTTAGTTTTACGTCTTAGCATCATAATGTACTATTAATTGCAATATTTTTAAAAAAATATTATTTAAAGTTTAAAGTTAGTAAATTGCCCTACATAATTATTTAAATTTTTATCGTTTTTATTCACACCCTGGGGTTTCCCTTACCTGTAAGTAAATTACTTACCGCCTGCATGATCGGTAAGTAATAACTTACCGACCTGTGATTTGTAAACGAAACTGTTATGTAGACTGGCGAGCGATGACGTAGCTCTGTAAAGCTCCTGATTCATAGATTCTCCGCTTTATCACATATCCCAAATATCTAAACTTGAATGAAATTTTGCTAGGTAAATTGCCCTATTAAAACCAATGGCACTAATTAAACTAATTAATCCTAAATGGAGTCCAACTAAAATTTTCCTGCTGAAATCAAACTTAAATTTAAATAAACGAACATGCCAGCAAAAATTCAGCTTATCACTGTGACATTCATGAGAATACTAATCGACTGAGAGACAATATTTTTTTCTGCTTATCATCCATTAATATAGTTTCCGCTACAATTGTTTGTTCTTCTAAAAATCATATTTTCTTATGCGCAATATACTGATGTTGGTCCGCATTACGTTTTCACGAGCCTAGCTTCGTAATGCTGAATTGATTTGAATTCTCCGTGGACTCAAACCATAACTGCCAACGACCCTAATTGTATTAGGTATTATTTTATTATTTTATTATTATTAATATTATTATTTATTATTATTTATATTAATTATTATTATTAATATTTTTGCTTTCCTGCTTTAAAATCGTATCAAGCAATTAATATGGCAATTGTCCTCGAAACGTTAACCTTCCGCTTTATGTGCATGTATCGTATTCTTATTCGCGCGATTCGGCTATATATCAATTGTAAGTTGCATTTGTTGTAATACGTAATTGTCAGAATCTCTTAATATTACGAAATTCCAAGTAACTGGTTAATCAGGACTTGATCTCGGTAAAACTACCGAATTTTAATTATAGATAGTGTGAGCAATTTGTTCGATATGGTTTTATGTAAGTCAACACCCTATTGATTGGATCAATTAACTAACTCAATGTAAAACTGCCATTTATTCAGTTGTTCAATATCCTTAATTTATGCTAATGTTAATAATATGGATGTTTCCTCCCAAATGTTGTGTAATTGATGTCTCTATTTGAAGTGTTTTCACGTTTCTAACCAGTATTTCTTGGTAACGAATTTGAAATGTAAATTCTCCACAAAGGAGAAAATGAGTAACGATTCGATCTTATTCACCGATATATATAGAGGTGTAAATCATGTGAATTTCTCTTATAGTTTTGATAGTCTATTGTGAGCTAATCAATTTTAGTTATCGTTCCATACGATTAATTCAGTTCGTTGGTTGATTTTTTTTTGACATCTGGGTAAAGGTGGAATTTTTTTTGACGATCAACAACATCTCGATTAATTTGGGTGTGGCACAAATTTGTTTTAATCCGAAATAGATCTCTGTTCTTTCGAGAAAAGAAAACACCTAAAAGAAAACTAATAGGTAATATGCATTATTGATCGATAGCCAAAAAACAAGCCCCAGAGAATCGGAAACATTTGCCGTCGCAACGTTTAGTGGCTGTCATAGTTGATATAAATGGCCGAACGAACTCCTTCCAGAGGTAACTAAAATCTTGAATATATATATCGATTATAATGGTGTTCATATAGAGTGATGTAAAATAACCGAAAACCCGACGGTCAAATATTCTATCAAAAACAAAATTAAAACCCATAAAATTTTATTACGATATGTGTTGAGTCTCGATTTTTTTACTTGTTTGCTTTTTTTCCATTTCTACTTAAATCACGTAATTCGCGTACATTTCCGTATTTGTGCTGGAGTAGCAGAATTACAAACTCGAACTCAATACTGCCGCTAGCCCGGAGCATATAAATAATCTAATCTAGGTACGCGATCTGCTTTGCCGCTTCATTGGTTCGCCAATGAAAAAGCTCTCCATTACAAAACTTACTATGTTTATTTACGAATCAGTAAACATGCAAAATCGCCTGATCGTGCAAAAAAGTTATTATTTTTACTATTATTTCGAAAAACTACTTCAGGGCTAGCCGACTAGATAAACTTGAGTTGAGTCTATTAAATGTATGTTTATGTAAATTTTTTTTTACACTCCGCTAGAGTTGTAACCTAATTTTTGGTTTATATTCATTAGCATTGACATTTTTTGGTAGAGTTTATCTAGTCGGCTAGCTCTGATGAGAATGATAAACTTTTTTAAAGTTTAAAATTTTCTCATTGGTTCGAAACTAGATCGCTCTAAAATTGTATGGATTGCAAAAAGTTTCATAATTTGCACCATAATTTTTTAGATTCAGTTCTTATATTATTCTTGATGGGAGATTTTCCATCGGGGTGATGTTATATCACAAATAATTTACTGAATTACTTGTTGATCATGTGTCAATAGACACAAGTGTAGACTAGTCATCTTCTTCTCACCGATACAAGTTTGTTATTTAATACTAGAATGTCTAGAGTATAACAAAACAGTGATCACCAGAGAAATTAATTGACTAAACCTGAATCTATTAAATGTATGTTTATGTAAACTTTTTGTTTTTACACTTCGCTAGAGTTGTAACCTAATTTTTGGTTTATATTCATTAGCGTTGACATTTTTTGGTAGAGTTTATCTAGTCGGCTAGTCCTGATTAGAATGATAAACTTTTTTAAAGTTTAAAATTTTCTCATTGGTTCGAAACTAGATCGCTCTAAAATTGTATGGATTGCAAAAAGTTTCATAATTTGCACCATAATTTTTTAGATTCAGTTCTTATATTTATATATGTATTTTTAATTATGCAAATAATACGGAATTTTACTCGTACAAAAAATCTTGTATGCAATTCGGGCAAAAAGTATCTTTTTTGCTTTCAAGTGATTATTTCTCTCGGATAACGCCTAGACTCTAGACCAACAATTTCACTCTCAAGCGGAAAATACATACTTACATACATACATACATACATTACATACATACATAAATAGCTATTATTCTACTGCTTTCTTTTTAACCTATTTGACCGGTTTCCTATTTACAACCAATACTGATAGGTCCTTCAAGAATATTATAATTAAAATTCGTAATGTTTTATAATTAAAATAAAAAATAAAAACAAGGATCTAGAAATTATAATTTTATAATGAATTTTATGCTGAAATTGATAAATTTGTCTTGTACTTCCCAGAAGTTTCGTCTCAAATATTATAATGAATGTTTTTACAA
Organism: Diogma glabrata; assembly: GCA_963693315.1. Classification (NCBI taxonomy): domain Eukaryota; kingdom Metazoa; phylum Arthropoda; class Insecta; order Diptera; family Cylindrotomidae; genus Diogma; species Diogma glabrata. The sequence goes on along the minus strand of OY856187.1, from coordinate 42,060,017 downwards.
ATTCAATTATTGAAATAAGGATTTCAAGATAGCAGTTTGTTGACACGTTGGATATTATTGAAAAATAATTTTGTTTAAGTAAACTAAAATTAAAATATCTTCTAGGAAAACCCAATTATTATTTATGATCAAAACATATTATTACACCACAAGTGTATCCTAAAATATTGTCTATTTTAATTTACTTTCAATATTATCTTTTTCAACACTAAACCCCAACTGTTAATAATAAACATAAACTTGGTAAAATATTAGAATATATGACCTTTATAATCTTTGGAAATAGTTCAGAAAACAACAACAGGAACAAAAAATTAGAATATCAACTCAACCCATCTAAGAAATAACCATAGAACAAAATGTTTAAATAATCCCTTAAGTTCATCTTACTTTATTTTGTTTTATATTTTCAATTTTCTTAGAAAAAGAAAAACAAATTCATTTTCGGAAATTACAATAAAATGGAATTTCTTTCGTAGTCACATAGAACTAGGACACTAAAGTAATTGAATTATATAATAAATGAAGTTGGTATTTCTCTCTGGTGTTTATAACAAAATTTAGATAAACCAATGCCATTTGGTTAATAGAGGATTCAGCAATAATAATAATTATTATAATGGGCAACTATTTGGTTGTTGGATTAAATTGGTTTTTTTTTGTGTTGGGTTAAGATTAAAATGGATTTCAATTAATTCGTAGATAATTATGAACAGACTTATTCAATGTTTTTGTGTTTTGAGGTAAATTGCTTTTTATAAAGAAGAAAACAATATAATTTATATGCTTTGTAGTCGAAGTATTTATCCCCATTGAAAATAAAGATGACAAAAAATACGTGTGAAAATATATTTTTATTTCAAGCGCTCATCTTTTATTTGAAGATCCAATTCAAAAACTTTCAATACAATATATTTAAGCAAATTGAAAAACCATTAATAAACTAACCCAAAAAACAAAATTTTTTCTTTTTGGAACATCCACTTAGCACAACAGTAAATATAGCAAAATTGTTCTCGAGAAATTTTACTTTTAAAAATAAACTACAAAGCCACTTCAAAAAGTAAAAACACTTCAATTATAAATTTTTTTTGTTCTCTTCATTTTACCGAAGAAGAAAATTTCAAAACTTCTATAAAAACTAAGAATTCTTATTATTTATGTCGTTTTCTTCTTATCTATAACATAACATATCCACTTAACCTTATTTTTTATATAATATAAATAAAATGTTGTTTTTATACTGAGAGCTAAGAATAAATAAAAGTATAAAAAAACAAATTAATTTTTTCTAGAGTAAAAAACGTGATTCTGTTGATATTTTTTTATTTCAAAAAGGATCTTCCATCCTTGGAAAAGAATCGAAATGAAAGACTATTTAAAGATTGATTTTTTATTCGTGTTCATTCTTATTTCCGACAATTCAGAATACAACATTTTTCCTGCTCCTAGATTTGTTCAAGAATGAATAAAAATTAATATAACAAAAAGGATAGCAAAACGTTTATCCATTGCAATTGAATAAAACGATATATCCGCCTATTAAGGATTTGTGATATCCGCTATAGTTTTCAAATTCTCTTATTATTTTATTCATTAAATAAAATACGTGAAATTATTTACAATTGAAATTGGAAAAGGATAATTTGGAAATTGGACAAAAGAAATAATTTAGCTTACCGTAAAAAAAATAATGATCCTTCTGGTAGAATGACACGGCGTTCTGATGCTACAAGCGGTGTTCCGTTATGATACCATGATATTTCCGGTGATGGACGACCAGCAGCCTTACAATTTAATGTAAGTGGTTCTTCACGAGCTGCTACTGCATCAGCAGGATGCTCTAATATCCTAGGTCGTTGTTGTGCTGGAAATATTAATAAAAATTTGTTTAAAATTTGTTTTGTAAGTAAAAAGAGAATTAATAATACTTGAAACTTCAGTATATAATGTTTAAAAAGAATCACTCAAACTTTTGACATAATCTAGGAGTCAAACATTCGACTCCTAGATTATGTCAAAAGTGTGATTTTTATTTATATGAAGATATCAATTAAAAGAATATGATTTATTATGCGTAAAATGTAACTGATAGTTACAGTAAAAAATATAAATCAAAGCTCTTTGTGCTCTTTTTTCTAATGTGCTCTTTTTGGTTTATCACATTATCAAAGAGTGGCAGAATACAGAGAACACAGAGAAAAAAATAAAGTCGCATTTTCATCTAATTTAAGTAGCTTTAGTTGAAAACGTATGAATAATGTTTTCTAAAATTTTACTAAATTATTTTAAAGTATTTCAATCATTTAATTTCGTTAAAACTTGTCATCTAATTTTGAGCCAGTTAATTTATAAGAAATATCATTTTTAAAAAATTATACTCTTTAATTTATTCAGCACAATTTTATGATAATTACACTTTTTGCACGTCATTTTTTTAGTGATATAATTTAAAAAACACAAAATCAGCAATCAAAAATTTAAATTTTTGACTTATGTATAGAAAACAATACTGATTTTCCATAATTTTCTTAATATTGTGAAAAAATAAATTTATATATCGGTAAACCGATATGAAACAAGGCAAACAAAAAATATTAAATATAAATAATAATTTTTTTGTATTACTTAAACTAATAATTCAAAGTGCCCGTTTGTTTTCTGTGTTTGTTTTTATTACCATCATACGTCTCTCAAATTTTGTTCTGTCAAATAGTTACATATAAAAACCATGTTACTTGTTAAGTAATTATAGTTTAAAAACAATTATCACAAAAGAAGGACTCTTAGAGTTTGAAAATATTTGAAATAATAAAACAAAATTTAAAGTGAATGAAACGAAATTGTTCTTTATTTAATACGCTGTTCATTAATTTGAGCTTGTACAACAAAAATCTAAAACAAAATAAAGAAATTAAAAACCTGAAACTTTAATTGTAGAATAACATTTGAAAAAAATTTCTAAACTCGCATTTTGCGAATAGTTTTTGGCATTCTAGTACTATAAAAATAATCAAGTTAAAATAATAGATTTAAGTTCAAATCTCACATAAAGAGGCGTACAAGCCAGGCATAAAAAATATTTTGTAGGCATATGTGCGATTAATATATTTCTGTAACACATGTACAAAAAATATCCAATTTTGTTCTAAAATGAAATAAACGTACATATGCCTATATGCCGTACATATGCCTACAAAATTTTACATTTTTCGAAATAGAATTTGTCGCATGCGAAAACATTTGCTGCACGCCAGAAAATATGTAAATGATCAAAACAAGCACACGAAATATTTTTTGAGTTGACAGCATATTTTAATTATAAACTAAGAACGCCTCTTCATATGAGATTTGAAAATTAAATCGTTATAAAACTGTATGTCAATGACGCATTATATATTAGCAATAAGAAGTAGAAATCAATAATTTATCAATATCAATAATTTGACTTGCACAAAATTATAATTATTTAGAGTTTTCAAAATACAAACCAGCTGTCAAGATATTTTCATTGCAAAACTTTACGTAGATGACTATTTTCTTTTTAAATTTTGAAAATTTTTGTAGCCGGATTGCTATGTTTATATTTTTAAAATTTATTTATATTATAATATTATTTATTTAAATTATTTGTTTGAATAAATCAAAACTTTGTGACGCTTTACATGCTGATCAATTTTATGAAATCAAATTTGAAAAACGTGGATTTTAAGAAATCAAATTTTATTTTAGTCGCGTTTTTTCTTCGGACAACTGTCGGGACAGCGATTGTTTTATTTCTATTTTTTCGTTCAAATTAAAATTATTTCAATTTTGATTGCATAAATATTTAATATTTATCGTTTATCCATCCATTTTAATTAATCTCTTTAAAATAAATTGACAAATTAAATTTATTTTTACCAGTTCGCAACAAATCTTGTGTTTTATCGAGAGCAGTTCAGAACAGGTGAGGGAAATAAACAATGGGACATTTTTAGTACTATTTTTGAAATTAACACTATCTTCATGTATGTTTATTTTTAGATGTCAAAAACATTACATATATGTACATACGTATATACGTACAAAACAAAAAATTAAATTTAATCTTTAATTTAATTTTTTTTTTTTTAGTTTGGATCTCGTCGTTTAAATATAAAATATATGGCTCTTCATGAAATAAACAAATATAACACAAGCGTAAACAAACATTAATGGCGATTGTCAAAATATTCGCTTGAAGTTAGCTACAATTTAGTTCTAAAAATTTCCCTGTATTTTACCAATATTTTTCTCTGTCCTGGACAGCCAGTTCGAAGATAAAACGCGACTTTTAGCAGTTTAGTACAATTAAGCAGCAAACTGGACTCTACCGATTCTAAGATGGCGCAATATAAGTTTATATTTAAATATCTTAAATTTGTTAAATAAATTATGTAATCAACAATTAAATAAATATTTAATAAATTTTGTGCATTTGTTACAAAAACTAGCGTGTATTACATAGTGCGAACTGCGTATCCAAACTCGAGTGATTGCTAGACTCTACACTCTTGTTTGGAAAACGCGTTCGCATTGTTAATACAATCTACTATTTTCATTTATTTTATTTTAAAACAAAATGCGATATTATTTGTGCATGTGTTACAAAATAGCTATTTATGCAACTCGTTTTAAAAACGATTGTTATATGCACGAAACGTGGAGTTTGTTTAACGAGCGTAGCGAGCTAAACTCCACATCAAAAGCATAAAACATGTAGTTAACATAAGTTACATACCATTTTTTTTTTGTAATTTAGTGACGAAATTAATAGGTCTAAATTAGGCAGTTAAAAGTTAAATTAAAAAAAATGTTTGTACTAAATTTTAAAATTCAAATTTTTGCAAATCAAAGCAGTCATTCAAAATTATTTTACTAGACTTAAAAAAACAAAATTGTGTTTACAGGTTTCTTGCATAATAAATCAAGATAGAAATAATTTATTGTTACAATGAATAATATTTGAAAAGCATTATGAGTGATTTCGAATCTGATGTGTTCAGATATTAAAAACCCTGCAAATGAAGTAGTAATAACTTAATATCTGAAAAATCAAAACCAGTTTACGAGCAGTGTTATAAAAAATTTCAAGCTTAGCAAACGTCGAAAAAAGTTGCTACAATAAGTGAAAAAGGTAACATTGGCATTTTTATATGAAAAAGTAAAGTTATGAAGCCAACTACTTGTTGGAGCACATACTCTATGTTAAAAGCTAAAATCAGAAATGTCAAAAAGCAAAAAAGAGCAATACAGATGATAACAAATATTTATTGATGCAGGCCAAGTATTTTGGAAATATTTCTAAATATTGATAATTTGTATGTAAATAATTATTTGTTTGTAGGTTTTTCTAATGGTTGGGGTATATGGTGCATGTCAGCAAGACGAATTCATTAAGATAGCTTTGGATGACATAGATGATGCCGGAGTTGTTATAGCAATTCGCATTCCCGTAACAAAAACCAAAACGACGGGTGAATTTACAATTGCTGAAGGCAATGTTGAAGGTATTAATGTATGTCAAATTTCCTGGCTAGCAATTTCTTCAGGTATACCCTATTATGATCCAAGCCGGATCAGGGTGTGTAATAAGGTATATCCTGATAGAGCATATACATCTGGCCCCTATCAGAAACCATACCTGATTTCAATACTAGGACGTGCCGTATTTGCCCTGATCCGGTCCGGATTTCAAAGACCTATCTCATCCCTAGTAGTAAATGATTGATTTTTCAATTAAGGTATGCCCTATTTGTCCTGATCTGAGCCCTATTTCATTTTAATAAATTTCATTTGGTTAAAATTCCCTAGAGAACATATCCATTTTTGATGTACATAGTTTGCGAAATTTGACATATACTTTAGTTATCGCTTCTCTGCGTTATGAATACATGTAGGTTAGTATAAAGTTAGATTATTTTTATAAAACATTTTTTTTCTAATGTATGTAGTAGTAAATTTTTAAATTTTTCTAATGTTTGTTGGAGTAATTTCCCCATTTTAAATGATCCGGTCCTGGTCCTGTTCTAGTAGGGTTGCCTGATCCGGCTTGGATAGTTTGAGGCAATACATTACTGATCAGGTCCTGTTCAGTGTGCCTGATACGATCCCTATCAGTAGTAGGAAAAACCGTATCTGGTCCAGATCTGAGCCCTTACATAATGCTAGTCAGTAGAGCATTCAGTTATTCGACATTTTGAGTTATCCGAATATCGAATAACTTTTTCTTTAAATATCGGAATATTCGGTTAGTATTCGAATAGTAAAAGAAGTACTAAGAACTATGGATAAAATCAAACAGGTTAAACATCTTATGCATTTTATTTTATTTATTTTCTTGAAATATGCATTTAAAAAAGAGAAGTGCATTTAGTTGGGCTGATAGTCAATAGAGAATTATTCAAATTGTCTAATTTATCTGTTCTTTTTTTGAAAGAATTTAAATAACAAAAATGTTTTTCTAAACTATTAACCGCGATTTTCATTACCACTGTTACTTTATCTCATGTCGTGGAATCGGTAATTGAGCTAACCGCTAGTTGCAACTTTTGTTGCAATATATTTTTACTTTGATTGTTGACTGCAAGTGCGTCATTTATATTACAAGATACCTGCAACGGGGTATCACTGTTTTCATCGCTAGGATCTGGTACATCTTTGAAGGCTGAGGAGGCGAGAAAGTTTTCAACAGTTTTCTTTACGTAACCAAAATATTCGTTCGATTGTGGTATAACTCCAGTGTCAAGATATAGAAATATGGTTATTAAGGTTGTTTTGTTTCTTTTCTGATCCATTCGTTTCCTAATTTTGTTGAGTAAGATTTTACTGCAATCACTGTTCAGTTCCGTTAGAAAAGTAAATAAGAATTTGCATATGCCTTCGGCTGTCATAAGTATTGAATTTTTTTTTGTTAAGTTCTTTGACTGCAATATTAAACGGAGTTTATACGTCAAGCACTTTCTGTAATAAAATTATTTCCCTTAAAGTATTGAAATTTCTTAGTTTCGAAGTTTGAAAAAGGAATGAAGAGATAGAACACCATTATATTTTGGGAGATAAAAAATATTCGAATATTCGCGTATAAATATTCGAATAACGAATACTTAAAATATGCCCAAATTAATCGGATATTCGAATACTCGAATATTCGGATTTGAATGCTCTACTAGTCGGGTTTCTTAGCATATAGAAATTTTAGACCAGAACATACACTGCATCAACGCTTTTACATTTTCTGTAACAAGGAAAAATGTACAACACAACCCATTGGCATTAACACTGCAGGTAGCAATCGAAAAAAAATTGCCGAGATTTTACATTTGCCAAAACCAGAGGAATATACCAGCCACTGTTTACCTCGATCATCTGCGTCGTTATTGGCCAACTCTAGTGCAACTATACAAAGAAACGGAGGATTGAATGAAAGAGTGCAAAAGTAGCAGAAGGTTATGTCGAAAGTTCTTAGGAAAACAATAAAAGCATTACTGAGCAGAAATTTGTCAGGGCTCAAGTAAGGCCCTGATCAGGTTTGCCCTAGCCCGGATGAGGCATTGGTAGGGCTGTCTGATTGGGCCCTGAACATGAATGTAACGCTTTTGCCCTATCAGGTCCTGATTGGGATATCCGGACCAGACCCTGATATATATTTATATGTTATATACATAAATTAATCAAATTAAAATAAAAAATTACAATAGAAAAAATTAAAACATACAATATCATCTTAATCACTATTATTATAGTCTTTCAGCCGAGAAGCGAAAACTAAAATATACATGAAACGATTTTTACTATATTAACTACATTTCTAAAATGGATAATACTCTAGTCAATTTTAACCAATTGAAATTTCAGCTAGGGGACCAATACGAAAAACCTGATCAGGGCCGGATATATTCAAATAAGGTTAACCCTAAAAGGGCATTCTAAATCTGGCCCGGAACAGGCCTATATCAGATTGCCCTAATAGGAATTGCCCTTGTAAGACGGGCCAGGCCCTGATCACGACCTGACTGTATGCAGGTTTCCCTTAATTAATTTCTGCTCGGGTACACATATACTGGATCAAAAAACTGAGCCTCCTGTTAAATATATGTAAAATACAATAATCATGTTTCCAAAACAGTGAGTGAGACGATTCTTTCGTCATCCCAAATTTCAATTTAGCAATCTTCATCTTGAACTCCCGTTGCCACGTTGACTTCTTCACGAGTGAATATATCGAATTTGAATTATTGTGTTATAAAAATTTACCACAAATAAAAAATTCATTTCTTCATTCAAAAATCCTAATTTTTTGTTGAAAAATTCTAAAAAAAATTAGAACTGATGCTTAAAAATGTGTTGGTACTAGTGTTTAAATGAAAATGTTAGTACTAGGTAGTGTTTAAAAATGAGTCATTTCGATTTTCAAATTCGTCTGCTTTCGACACTAAAGTAGTATTTTATTTGCCCAATCGGAATTCGAATTGAACTGTCAATACGCAATTTTCAAATAAAAGGCGTGTTTTATTTGCCAAATTACACTAACAATTACATGTATCCAATTCCAAAATGTCAAAACTCACAAATTGTTGGTTTTGAAAATCTGGAATAGTGGTTCAGTTCGCGTGCTCATCACCAACTGCGCACCGTTACAATTTTTTACATCTATAGGTTGTCAGTATGTGGAATTTTCTTTATATTTTTTCTAATTCGGCATTTGTGATTTGACATTTGTTGTTTGTTTTGATGCTAATAAATATGGAAGTCTATTGAGAAATCTCATGGATCACGATTTTGACATTTACATTTGATTTGTTGACATTTACAATTTATATTTTCTGTACAAATTCTACCAACCTCTAGAAAACAATATGTGTACAAATCCAATTCTTTGGTTCGTTTTATTTGAAATCTGTTTTTTGACAGTTCAATACGAATTCCGGTTGGGCAAATAAAACACAGCTAAAATGAACCATAGAATTGGATTTGGATTTCAAGTGTTTTCTGGAGGTTGGTAGTACTTGTTCAGAAAGTAAATAACAAATCAGCAAACTTAATTATTTAATTTTTTATTATTGTTATAATTTGATAGTTCTGCGTTTCAATATTCTGTCATTGCTTATACTTATACTTATTATACTTACATTTTTATTAATAAATACTAAAGTCAAATCGTCAAAACTTCAAAATTTTGAAAATCTGACAACTTTTAGAAACAAAAAATGATGGATAGCGAATTACGTGTTGAGTACGCGAACTAAAATACAATTCTGACTTTTCAAAAGCAACTATTTTGTCAGATTTGGATTTGGATTTCGATACATGAAATTGTTAGTGTAATTTGGCAAATAAAATACGGCTTAAATTGCAACAAAATAAATTGTTAAATAAGATTAAATCTCTGAAATTCATTCATTTACTTTAAATGATATCAATTAATATTTAAATGAATAAGGAAATATTTTTTTTTTGTTTAGAGGTTTTTTAATGTATTGTTTTTCAACTATCATTGTGCTTGAATTATTAGCTAGTATAGTGGCCAATCTCCCAACCTCTGCATCATAGCAGTTTCTAGATCTTAAAACTTGTTTGATTAATAAAGAACATTTCCTTAGGATGCTATTTATTTAGCCATTTACTTTCTAGTAAGTAACCGATTACGTATTACTCGTACAAAAACTATGTATCTAACAATTTTCTCCACGTATGTTATAATAACGTTAATTTGTCAAATCCCTGATGATCAAAAAAATGGCACAATCGTCATTTTTGAAGAATAATTAAATTTGCTATCGCACCAAAAAATATGTCATCGGAACAAAATGGTATCCCCATTACTCTTGGTTTCTTCAAATTCAACATTTATCAACGATAGGTTGCTCTTTAATACATAAATATTCATGTAGCAAATTGATTTAATTATTTACTTTTAATGTACTTAACAACAAAAAGTTTTTAAAGCAAGAGGGGGACCCACCAAAAAACACATCTACAAACACTAAGAAAAATATAAATGTCAAACGTAGCATTAAAACAAATGGACGAGACTCGTTCTCGTACATTTGTATGATATCATAAATTTGTATCATATGCGAGTATGATCAAGGGTACGAAAGTTATTTTTAAGAAGTAATAAACTGGACTCCTGGGGCTAATCTTTCTTAAAATATAAAATAAATAAATTTTTTGGATGCAAAATGATTTCCGGTGAAATGTAGGAATATAAATTGTTATTTAGATTTTAGTAGAATATGTACACAATATGGAAATTTTTTTCAAGATATAGTTGTGTTATGTGAAAAAATTTATAGTATGATTGTTGCCATAAAGAAAACGATTTGGTTGATTTAAAAAAATAAATACTATAGGGACGGCAAAATAAAAACGAGTGGAATAGTTTTTGTTGTAAATTTTTATGTTGAAATTGTTATTACGTTTTTCAAAATATTTTTCTTTATGAATTTTAAAATTCAAACATAAGTTTTGTTTTTTATAACGTTGTTGTAAAACCATTTCGTGCGGGCCGTGTTAAATGGTGCAAAGGTTAACACATCGATTTGAATATGACAGACGTGAGATTAGTACAGATTGAATAACTGTAATTTTATCTAACCCAATAAAAAAACACTACCACAGCAAAAACCAAAAAAAGGATTTAATTATTATCAAAAACTGGTAACAAAACTGGAAACCAGCTCTAGAAATACTTTGTGGTCTTCTTAAGTTTTTTTTTGTATTAAAAAATTGAACTCCTTAAATATAATACAAAAAGGAAATAACAAAACGAATTTTTTTTTTATTTTAAAAAAGAAAGGACTCTCGTTGAGAATTTAATAATATTGATTGTTATATTGAAAAGGAAATTGACATTTTTAAAAACCAATTGAAATTGAACCAGGTGGAATAAATAATAGTATTGTAGTAGTTTTCTTTTGAAAAATATTATTATTATTGGTAGAGTTTGGTGTATGTTTTTATATATATTTATAAGTGAGTTGTGAAGAGATTGAAAAAATATTTAGATTTTCTTAAGATGTAATTGGTCTTATTCCAAAATATAATTTATGTGTTGAAACATCTGGTTTCAAGTAGTTTTCTTGTTAGATTATCAATTGGCTGTTATATATGTTGTGTTTTTTTTTATTGAATTATTTTGTGTTTAGTCTGAGTTTAAAACAGATGGAGACTTAAAGTATTTCTGACTGCTGAGAATTTTTTAGAACAAAAAGGTTTGAAATAAAAAAAAATTTTAATTTTTGGGATAAGAAAAATCAAAGCAATTATATTTCTCGAAAATATTGCGGGACTGAATTAAACTTTAACTGAATTTCACTTTCGAGGAACGGTTGCTAGTTACAAAAAATAGAAACAACTAAGACAACTAGCATAAATCTTCCTATAATATGGCAAATATTTACAGTAGTTTGAGAACTTTGAAATTTTTTTTTTGTCATTTGAGCAAAAAGACAGATTCCACGCATTTACACTACGCATTTACATTTACGTTCAAAGAAATTGATCATTGCTTAGATACTTCTCAAGCTATCAAATACCAAACAAGAAACCAACAAACAATATTGTTTTAAGAATTTTCCGCTTTCAAGGCATATGCTCGTATGCCAACATAGATGAGTCAGTTTTTGTTGATATTACATTATTTTGTTCCCTTAAAATTTTTTGTCTACAGATTTGCCAACCACGAAACTTCTAAATAACTAAAATTCCTCAGATACTCGATTCCAGATGCCAGATACCAGATACCAGATACCTGATATCAGATGCTGGATAACCACAGATGTAAATTTACCGGTAAAATATATTTGTGGTAATTTTACCGTAAAATTACCGGTAAGATTGGTAAAATTGGTAATATGGGTAAAATATAAAACTTTTTCAAAACATTTAAATATAGTTGAAATTTCATTTAATTCAAAATTGATGACTATCACAATCATTTCTAGTTTATAAAAACATAAAATGCATATCAAATATATTATTATCGAGGGCAAATATCCTCACCCGCAGATTATTATAGACAGGAAGATACTTATGCAACAACGGCAAATTCTTTTATGCTCCATCCATGAACGAAGCTCAGCTGTTGTTCTACCGAAAACACTGCCGTATACGAAAATGTTTAGGTATAACACGTCGAATCGAACTTCATTTCAATGACTCAAATGCAAAGAACAAATTGATAGATACCCAAGCATTTTCAATGAAACTTACTTTATTTAGTCTGAACGCAATGGATCGCAACAAGGTTTATTCATCGCATGTGGTTAGAAAATGAACCCGGTTCAATGCTTTTCCTGCAATTGAGAATTATTAACGGCGTTACACATGTCACTTTTCGCATACAACACTTGCCACGGCCGACACTGTGATAAGTGTTTTAATTACGTGTGCAACACGTTACATCAAAATCTAATTCATGCACTGTTTCTTTCTTGTTCATGGGAAAATATAAATCGCAAATTGCTGAAGATATTTGCCTTAATCCGAGTAAAACTAACGGAGTTACAGCGTTTCGAACGATATGGCATGGTTTTGAAATTATTTTTTTTTTTCTGAATGAACAATATGTCGAGTATATTGTGTACAAGTTTTAAGTCAATCTGAGTAAAACTAACGGAGTTACAGCGTTTCAAACGATATGGTATGGTTTTGAAATTATTTTTTTTTGCATTTTTTTTTTATTTTTTTTTCTGAATGAACAATATGTCGAGAATATTGTGTACAAATTCTAAGTCAATCCGAGTAAAACTAACGGAGTTACAGTGTTTCAAACGACCGGCCGTGATACCTGATTTCCCGTCCCGAAGACGTCTTTTTTGAAGTTCGTGAACATTAGAACTCAAAATCTACTGAACCGATCCTTTTGAAAATTTGAACATTACTTCTTCATATAAATCAACAGGTAATCAGGAAGAGTTTTTTTTTAATTTTTAATAATAAATTAACCGCGATTTTTTGAGCTAAAATCACGTTTTTCACTTCCAAGTGTTGCAAAAAATAGAGAAAAAAAAAACTCTTCCTGATTACCTCGAGATAAAATGCATATCAATTTTGTTGATTCAGATGATCCGGTAACCAGCGCCTCTGGAGATTCAACGTCACCGGCTTATTTATCAATATTTTTCATTGAATACCTCAAAAGTTGTACAATAATATGTAATTAAACTTAATAAAATTATATTACTCATGTCACCGCAAAAAAATCTCAAAAATATGCTTTCGTCTTTAAAACCATATCCCCCCCCCCCTTCCCTTAAAAAACGCAAGGAATATTTAAATATGAACGTGCGTTTCACAGCAAAAATTTACAACAAAGCATTGATAATGGTTTGTTGCGTTGTGGTTCTGTTGCTGCTGATCGTACAATGTATTATTGGAAAGTGTACAAAATTACTACACGAGTGACCTTTGAGGGTGATTAACACGGATAATCAGGAAACTGTCAATATCAGGGAAAAAACTACCCATTCCAACCCACCGATCGACACCAGTAGATAAAATAATGTTTTCCTAAAATACTCTACTTTGAGGCAACACGTAGAGACGTTAAAATTATCTACATTTAGTGGTATTCAGCTGCAAATCGATCGATCAGCTGAGATATTTTCACAACAATGTGCAAACAATTTTCAACTATACGGGGGTCAACAAAAAAGCACAAATTTTAATTTTTAGTAAATAAAGATTATTTAAATTTTATTCCAATTTTACCAAGCTTAAGTAATATTACGTAATATTACCAATTTTACCGGTAATTTTACCATGGTTAATATTACTTTTACATCTGTACAGATAACAGATACCGGAAACTAGATACCAGGTGCTGGATACCAGATATCAGACACACGTTACCAGATACCATCCACCAGCTAACAGAAACCAGATACCAGATACAAAAAACCACATACCAGATACCAGAAACCAGATATCAGCTATCAGATACCAGATGCCAGATACCAGCTACCAGATAACAGATATCATTTACCAGATTATAGATACCAAACTTCAGATACTAGATACCTAATACCAGATACCAGAAACCGGATACCAGATACCAGATACTAGATACCAAATACTAGATACCAGATACCAGATATCAGATACCAGATACTGGACACCAGATACCAGATACTAGATACCAGATACCAGATACTAGATACTAGATACAATATACCAGATACCAGATACCAGATACCACATACCAGATACCAAAGACCGTATACCAGATACTAGATACAAAAAACCGCATACAAGATACTAGATATCAGATACCAGATACCAGATACCAGATACCACATACCAGATAGCAAAGACCGTATACCAGATACTAGATACAAAAAACCGCATACAAGATACCAGGTACCAGATACCAGAAACAAGATACCAGATACCATGATACAAGATACCAGATATCAAATACCAGATACCAGATACCAAATACTAGATACCAGATAACAGTTACCCGTTACCAGATACCAGATACCAAATACCAGATACAAGATACAAGATACAAGATACAAGATACAAGATACAAGATACAAGATACAAGATACAAGATACAAGATACAAGATACAAGATACAAGATACAAGATACAAGATACAAGATACAAGATACAAGATACAAGATACAAGATACAAGATACAAGATACAAGATACAAAATACAAGATACAAGATACAAGATACAAGATACAAGATACAAGATACAAGATACAAGATACAAGATACAAGATACAAGATACAAGATACAAGATACAAGATACAAGATACAAGATACAAGATACAAGATACAAGATACAAGATACAAGATACAAGATACAAGATACAAGATACAAGATACAAGATACAAGATACCAGATACAAGATACAAGATACATGATATAAGATACAAGATACCAGATACCAGATACCAGATACCAAATACCAGATACCAGGTACCAGATACTAGATAACAGATACCAGATACTAAATACCAGCTACCAGACATTAGATACCAGATACCATATACCTGTCACCAGATACCACATACGAGATACCAGATACCAGATACAGAAGACCGGATAACAGATACCAGATACTAAATACCAGATACCAGATACTAGATAGTAGATTCCAGATACCAAATACCAGATACCAGATACCAGATACAAGATGCCAGGTACTAGATACCAGATACCAGATACCTATTACCAGATACCAGATACCAGAAACCAGATACCGAATACCAAGTACTAGGTAGTTCCAGATCCCAGATACAAGATTCCAGCTACGAGATACCTGATATCAGCCACCAGATAAAAAATCCTAGCTACCAAATACCAGATACCTTCGTGACTCAGCTATTGTTTTTAATATACATACTCTTAACTCCTATTAGATTTTTGTTATTTAAGAAAATTAAACATCGAATGGAAAAAATATTTCACCAGCAGTTTTTTAACTGCGGTGGCAAATTCGTTAGTAAAGAAAGACCTCATTTTATGTAACGAAATGTCTACAAAGTTGTGTAGATTCCTGGTCGGGCTCCTACTGTCTTTTCCCTTAATATTAACAGTTGGAAAAATTGAAAAAAAATTAAAAAACGTCACCGGTTATACAGTCTGGTCTGGTCTGGTCTGGTCTGGTCTGTTTATTTTTTTATTACGGTTAATTCCAACTATATCACATTAGAATAGTTATATTAATGCATTTAATTCACTTTAAATCAAAAACTTATAGACGAAAAGCTGAAAGCGCTTGTAATTTCGTTGATCGATAACTAAATAATCTCAAGCTTTGGTTATATTTGAATTATTCAAAAAGTATATAAATTCATATTTGTAGACATTAGTTTTGCTGGTGTTCAAGATCTTTCTTGAGTAAGTACCGTTTTAAGCAGAGTAGCGTTTTAAGTAGATGATTGCGTCAAAATCGTTTCTTTTAAGTGGTAAGTAGTTCCTGGTGTGCTATGATTTTTGAATCAGCGTAACACAATAATGAAATTTATTTGTCTGAAAACAAAATTTAAAAAAAACGCATACCCTGATTTAAAATTGTATCGAAATCTATATGTGATTTTGCTTTATTATTCGAAATTAAACTAAATTACTGCATGTTTTTTGACAAATGTATAAAGTATTGTATTGATTTTGTGTTTTATGAATTTTATCCTTCCAAACTATGTAACAATAGGTTTATTTTTGTTTTTTTACTTTGAGTTATTATGTTTAACAGAATAAAATAAACACCTGTTAATTTTATTATGTTTCGCGAATCTGCGTAACACAATAAAACAATTTATTTGATTGTTTTGAACTCTGAAATAAATTTTTTTGATTGTATTTTAGAAATATTTTGATTATTTTTTAAACAAAATCAATAATCATTTAAAATTACACATGTATATAAAAAACAATAAATTCAAACTAATACGTACATTCCTCTCTCAAATAAAAAAAGGCAAAGATTACCATGATTTTATTTGAACTAAATTTCCAATGTGAAAAAATTAGTTTTTTGTTTTTTGGTTTCGCATTAATATAAAATTTTATGTCTTTCATGGTAGGTCATTTCATTTTTAAAATACTAAATATTCAAATAGGTATTGTTATTGAATAAAATATATTTTATTGTTTAAAATAGATAGTATAAACAAATAAAATAAAATTCGTTATTTTTATTGAAGTGAAAACTTCTTTAGGCGCGTTGGGCAATTTGTATGGGGAAAAATTGCGTATTGTGTCACCGTCACCAAAAAAAAAACAAAAAAAAAATATATATATATATATATATATATATATATATATATATATATATATATATATATATATATATATATATATATATATATATATATATATATATATATATATATATATATATATATATATATATATATATATATATATATATATATATATATATATATATATATATATATATATATATATATATATATATATATATATATATATATATATATATATTTATATATATAAACGATATGAGATATAACGAAAACGAACGGCACTCTCACGGTCGCATTTGTTGAGGTAGATCAAAAAAATTTTCTGTACATGTGTGTTTTATTAATATCTCGGACGAGTTCGTGAATCAGCAAAATCCAACACGTGGTTAAGGAACTAGAGCTTTTTTTCTAAAAAAAATTGATTTTTTAAAACCATTATAACGGCCGTTTGGATACTAATATTTTAAAAAAGTGAACAAATTTAAAATTTTTAAAATCTTTTTTATCAATTTGTTTTAAAAATAAACCTCTGTAGTTAGAGGTTCCTGAGTGAGCGGCTCCAACAAAAAAATTTGCAAAAAAAATTTTTTTTTGAAACAACCGGCTCTCTCACGGTCGCATTTGTAAAGCCAGATCAAAAAACCTTTTCTAAAAATGTGCGTTTTATTAATATCTTGAACATGTTTGCAAATCAGCCAAATCTGACACATGGTTAAGAAACTAGAGGCTTTATACTAGAAAAAAACTCTGTTTTTTAGATCCGTTATAACGGCCGTTTAAATTCTAATATTTTTAAAAAATTCATAAACTTAGAATTCTTGAAACCTTTTTAATCAGTTTATTTAAAAAAAAAGACCTCTGCGGTTGGAGATTTCTGAGTGAGCGGCTCCAACAAAAAAGCTTGTAAAACACAAATTGCGTTTGAATCAACCGGCACTCTCACGGTCGCATTTGTGGAGCCAGATCAAAAAACCTTCCGTAAACATGTGCGTTTTATTAATATCTTTGACAAGTTCGTAAATCAGAAAAATCTGACACATTGTTAAATAACTAGATGCTTTATACTCAAAAAAAATTCGTTTTTTTAATCCGTTATAACGGCCGTTTGGATAATAATATTTTTAAAAACTTCATAAATTTAGAATCTGTGGAAACATTTTAATTCATTTCTTATTATAAATATAAACCTCTGCCGTTAGAGGTTTTTGACTTGTTGGCTTCAACAAAATAGTTTGCAACAATCCATAACTACAATTTCCAAAAACCTTATAACAGTCAATGAAAAAAAAATAAAAGATTTGAATAGAAGAAATTAATTTTTTTCTTAGAAATAAACTATTTTGATATTTTGCAGTAATTGGACGACATATGATATAGCGTAGGTTTATGTCATAAATTGTCACACACATGTTCTGTGGTAGATTTGATATTTGTTTGTTGCAATGCAAAATTGGATAGATATAGTTTTGCTTATATGTAGCTAATTTTCTTTTTAAAATCTGTTTGTAATTAGTTTGTGTTGTTTAAACTAATCTGATACATCAGATTCTACTGGCACACAAAACTGTCTGATCTAGAAATCTACCTATTTCTAGCGGATATACGTGCCGCTTGGACTTTTTTATTTTTGGATGGGGAAAATCTTATATTTTCGAGTCACCGTTACGCTGTTGCTATTTATATTTTTAATAACTATCAGTTTGGCGTGTCGTTCTTGGCCAGCAGTGAAAATTACAAAGACGCGTTGGATGATCTATGGATGGGGAAAATCTTATCTATTCGCGTCACGACCACGCTGTAGCTATGTATATTTGTATTAAAATTAAGTAGACGCATTGCATGATTAATAGATGGGTAAAATCTTATGAGTTCGCGTTGCCGTCACGCTGTAGCTAGATATATTTATATTAGCTACAAATATGGCGTGTTATGCTTGGTTAGTATTGTGGAAATTAATGTTAATAACGATACAAACAAGGACAATAATGTTGAAAATTAAGTTTATTGAAACTAATGTAAATAATTTGTATAAATAAAAAAAATGTAACATTTATTATGTCAAACAATCCATAATACGGTCTTGCTTGTACAGTCTATGACAGGCATGGCGAACCTTTCTCCGTATGCGTGCCAAAAAATACAATCTATTTTTATGAAATTCCTAACGTGCCAAAAATTGGTATTGTTAAAAAATACAATTATTACAAATAAAATAAAAACAAACGTTTTGCAAAATTTTATTACAAAAATTAAAGTCAACAATATATTTCAAAAATTACAATCTACAATATAATAGTCAACAAAAATTACAATAATATATAGATATTTAAAAATTACAATTAACAATATAATAAATAATCAACAAAAATTATAATCAATAATATATTTCAAAAATTACAGTCAACAATATAATAATCAACAAAAATTAGAATCAAGAATATTTTAATAATACAAAGTTGTAATTAAATATTATTAATATTTTTGTATTATTAAAATAATTGGTATTGTGGATTGTGTTCAACAATAAATTATTACAAACAATATATTATTAAATTCTTAACATATATAATTTTTAATATGAGTAAACATTAATAATAAGTTTATTAATGCGATTTTTGTTGCTGCATCTTGGATGACAAATATTTAATGTGAGGTTGTCACATAATTCGTTGCCTTTAACAGAACACACGCCGAACTAGATTGATCAGTCATTCTGTTTCTAAAACGGTCCTTTATAAAATTCATTTCGTAAAATAATGACTCGCACGCAAATGTGGAAGAAAAAATTGACAATATAGCCGTCGCTAATGTTTTTAAACAGTTAAAGGTTTCGGGTATGCTATTCCAAGTTTTCAGTATTTCCACTTCTGCGTTGTTTTTAATTTTGTCCAATAAACGTTCTCTTTCTATAATTTCCAAAACATTTCTTAAATCTACAAACTTTTGTTTCCATATTGAACTCGATTGGAAATCGATCAATTGCATTTCAATTTCTTCTAAATTCAACCATTTAAAAATTTCCAAATTAAGACTATCTGGTGATATTGTATCTGGATTTAATATAAATGAGATTGAGGTTTCTGCAAATTGTCTGAACTGGTTAAATCTCGAGGAAAATTCCTCCATAACTGATTGAACAATCGCAGAAGACTGCTGTGTTAACTTAACTTGATCCGGTTTTTCATGGACTTCTATACGTCTGCAATGAATTTTTTTAGGTTTGGGAAATATTTAAATGTGTTGGATATAACGTCGCGATTAAAAACTTTTAATTTTGCTTCGAATGCTTGGATTAAATTAAACATAATCATAACAGTCTTGTTAACACCTTGTGGCGAACATTATAATAAAATTTAAAAAAAATTAAAATTGAGTTGGCGATGTTTTTTATGTTACTGATTATTAAAAAGAAAAACAAAATTTTTATTCATTCTAATTTTTCCGCAATTTTAAATTAAGTTCACGTTTTGCGTTATTTATAAAAAGTTTTCCTGCAATAAAAGTTTCCTTATTATATTTTGCTGAAATAAAAACTAATATATACAGTTTTGATTTTAAAGAAAAAGATCAATTATAATGAACATTTTAAACTGTATTTGTGAATTAAAATTTAAATAATTTTTCATTTAAAAAGATCTAATTGATCTGAACATTTTAAATTGTAATGGTGAATTAAAATATAAATTATTGTTATATTATATGTTTGATTCAATATTGTGGAGTTTCGATCAAATTGATGTTAAATTCATTTTAATCAAAGTTGTAATGAATTTGTAAAGAGTCGCTGTGGAATTGATACGCAATTAGAAGGAGCATTATATAATTATATTATTTTATTATTCACCGGATTTTAATCATCCAATTGCTGTTGAGTGACTTTAAGATTATTTATATTTAGCTTTAAAATAGCTATAACCTTGCAATTTAAAATTTAATTCATTTAGATGTACACAAAAGTCACTATAAAAAAAACATTAATTTCATAAGCTGTTCCACGGACTATATTTTGCAATGATTTTCTCTTGATCCAAAAAAAAGTCTAACTTCGTCTAAACACTCTACAAATCTTTGTAAAACTTTACCACGGCAAAACCATCGGACATTGTTGTACATTAGTAATCCACTGTACCCTGAGTTTACCTCAGTTAATAATTCTAAAAATTTTCGTTTGTTTAAAGCCCGTGCGGATATAAAGTTGACTATTTTTGTAACAATGTTCAGTTCTAGTGATTTAACACTTGCCTTCGCACATAAAACCTGCTGGTGTATAATGCAATGGAACCCTAGAATTGGATATTCAACGTCTTGTGCAAATAGAGTAACAAACCCATTTTCTACGCCTCTCATACTACGAGCAACGTCACTAGTTACTGAAACAATCTTGGCAATATCTACTTCTCTTTCCGCAAGTGAATTTATAACAGCGTTGCAAATATCTACTCCTTTTGTTGTTGTTGTTAAAGAAACTAAGCTTATCAACTTTTCTTTAATTTTATTTCCCACACAATATCGAAAAAAAATTGCTAATCGTGCTGATCCTGTTATGTCGGTACTTGCATCGAGACAGAGAGAAATTAAGCTTGAAGATTGTATGTCTACTTTTTGCTGATCAGTAACATTATCAGCCATTGCCAAGATTCTATCCTTAACCATGCTTCCTTTATATATTCACCATCACTAGAAGGTTTCCCATGTTTGGCAATAACGTTCCAGGTATAAAAACTTGCAGCAGTTATATTTGAAAGACCGCCAATAAATTTCACTAGAGATGTGGATTGAACATTTCTATTTTTGAAATCAAGCAATAAATTTTCTTTGTTCTTGCTTACTTTTTTCAAAGCGCGAGTTATGGTTTGTCTGAAAATGTCGTTTCACTGAAGATTTTCTACATACAACTGTGGCAGAACATAAAACACATACTGCCTTATTATCTTTACTGATCATACCATATTCTTCAGTCTTCGAGCTTTGAAAATCTCTGCTGCTTGTTGAGTCATTTAATTTTTGTTTTTTCTTTTCACTTGCCATTACAAATATGTAGATTTACAACAATTTATTTGACTGACTTTTTTACGTATAATTTCACCGGAACGCCGTTATACTATGCGTATATCGATTGACTAAAGACTAAAAGCCGAGACATTGCGAACGCATAATTTCTGAATTTACAATAGTGATCGTGTTTTTTCTAGTAAATGGGAGAGATCGGAGAGATAATTTAAACGTAAAACAAATTATTCGTATTTTTTGAAAATCGGATGTTCCGTGTTTTTTTATTATCGGAAATATATCAGGTTATATATTTCTTTTCCGAAAACTTCTACAGATTTTTTATGTAAACAACTTGAACTTATCACACATATTATATACATATTGTAAAAATTGTTAGTTAGAATAGTTATTTACGTATCGAGAACTGAGAGTAGAAGATTACGCCTGCGGTTCATATTGAAGCTCAAAGCGAAGCGAGGGATTTTATAGAACCAAGGGCGTAATCTTCCTTTCAGCCTGAGTGTATGTACAACGTTTTATGCACAATTGCACAACTAAATTGTAAAATAAATCATTTTTTGAATTTTTAAAGATATATTTCGACATTGACATTTTTTAAGAAAACATTCGAAAGAACCAAACATGCTATGATTTTCATTATAAACTTCATAAGTTCATACAATAATTTACGCACCATCGAATCGTAAAACACATTTTATTTGTTACTAAATTGTAAACGTCATTTATTCGAACTGTTAGTTGACGTTGAAAAGTTATTTTTACTGGCTAGTAGTGTTATGAATTTAACAAGTTAGTAGAGAACATTTTTATTTCTTTGTTTCATACATTTTCAATTTTTTTCTATGGTTTCTGAGTTTTGAGCAATAATTTGGAAGAAAACAGAATTTGATCATTTTTAATTTTATTCGACTTTTATTTAGTTGATTACAATTTAGTAACAAATAAAATATTATACAAGACACGCGAGGTAACTGGTTTTACTGGCTCAAGGAGGTAACTGACTCGTCTTCGACTAGTCAGTTATATCCTCCATTCGCCAGTAAAAACCATTTTGCCTGGCTTGTAATGTAAAATACTATATTACCCATAAACTAATCGTAAAACACATTTTACAACCTATTTATCATGGCTGAAAGTTGAACTTAATGCTAATTAGAACAAACAAATTAATTATTGTATGAAGTATATAGAGAAAATCAT
Source organism: Diogma glabrata (assembly GCA_963693315.1). Taxonomy (NCBI): domain Eukaryota; kingdom Metazoa; phylum Arthropoda; class Insecta; order Diptera; family Cylindrotomidae; genus Diogma; species Diogma glabrata. Next base: position 42,037,051 of record OY856187.1, on the reverse strand, counting down.
GGCTCATAATTCTCATAAATCATAATTCTCAAAATGTCTAGCGAGTTTAAAAAATTCAAAAACTGATTTATTCTACAATTTAGTTGTGCAATCGTGCGTAAAACGTTGTACATACACTCAGACTGAAAGAAAGATTACCCCCTTGGTTGAATAAAAGCCCTCGCTTCGCGTCGGGCTTCAATATGAACCGCAGGCGTAATCTTCAACTTTCAGCCATCGATATTTAAATAACTATAACATCATAGTTATCGTGGCTGAAAGTTGAACTTTAAGTCCTCCGTAAAATAAAATCCTGTTGCTATATAAAACGTTAGTCTACTTTGCCGCCCGTAAAATAATTGCCCGTAAAATAATCATAAAATTAGAACAAACAAATAAATCATGGCATGTTGACTTTTTTTTTTAAATTTTCAAAATGTTTAGCGAGTTTATAAAATTTAAAAACTGATTTATTTAACCATTCAGTTGAGCATTTGTGCGTAAAACGTTGTACATACCCTCAGGCTGAAAGGAAGATTGCTTATTTGGTTCAAAGAAAGCCCTCGCTTCGCATCGGGCTTCAATATGAACCGCAGGCGTAATCTTCTGCTTTCAGCCCTAGATGTGTAAATATCTATATTTTGTTTGTTCTAATTTTATGATTATTTTAAGAGCGATTATTTTACGGACGGCAAAGTAGAGAAAAAACACTAATGTTTTATATAGCAACGAGATTTTATTTTACGGCCGTGAAGTTCAACTTTCATTCACGATACCTAGGATGTAAAATGAGTTTAACGATTCGTTTGTGCGAAAAAAATGTTACTCCAGAGTTGTGAAAATTATTTTGAGAAAAAAATCTTTATTTTATTTTATAAATAATTATTTTTATTCAAATTTGTAAACAAACTGTTTTAAATATTGAAGAAATTATTCTGTAGGGTTGAAATGGTTGAACTTTAATTTTATAAATTAATTATTATATTTATTTTAATTATGAAACAAACTTTAATTTTATTATTAAAGTTATATTTTACAAAAATAAAAAATTATGTAAAATAAAATAACTTTGTTTGAAAATATTTAATTTAAAGACCAAAAAGATTCACGTGCCAGCAAATTTTTCATACGTGCCACTTATGGCACGCGTGCCATAGGTTCGCCATGGCTGGTCTATGATATACTTTGATTATTAAATATAACATATAAAAATCTATATAATAGTTGATTGGAATACTGATAGATGTGCATGTGAAAGATGTGAGTCAGACTATTTTTAATGATTTTAAGTTACAAGTTGTGACATTTTAAATTGCCATACTACAATATTTGGAAAATACAAAAAAGCACTGCTATTTCAGAGTTTTCACTTCTGTTCGCAGTCTTCAAAAAAAAATGTATGCTCAATCGAAAAATTTTTGTTTCATGCGCTTGTTTCGAATCGCTAATTCTATGAATTCACGCATTACGAGGATAAATTTAATCAAGTTCCCGAAAATATTTTTGTATAATTTTGATGTTGTTGGGAGTCAAAATGTAATTCCAACATTTTTCTCTATCTAAAGTTTCAAAATTTAAAAAGCTGTTTAAAATATAACTGTACATAACATAAAGAAAAATATAAATTGTTGTTATTGAACCCTCACCAGGCTGTTACATACTTTTTCAACACATTCCAATCCCAACATTTTTTGAAATCCTTTCTAGCCTTCATTTAAAAAAATTACAAACGCATTTAACCCAACTTCATTTAATCACATTACTCGTTTCAATTATTAAATCATTTTACATCCCTTTTCCATCAAAATAGATTCAAACTTTTCTCCTGTGAAAATAAATAAAAGCAACAAATTCAAAGATAATACTTTCATTTTGATTTAGGTTACATTATGTTTCCATCAATTTTTCTATAAAATATCTTTTAACCCTTATCAAATTTACTACAAAAAATTACAAATTCAAATAAAAAGCTCAGTTCATTTTAATTGAGAAGTTATTAAAATTAAAGTAAATTTAATTTAATTTTAATGTTTCTGATACAAACGCTGTAGATATAATTACGAAAATTCGAGTTAAATTAATGTTGAGTGTGAATATGTTGGATTTCGCAATGATAAAATGATTGTAAGCAGATTATGAATAGCAAGATAAAGGTTCAGATTAGGGTAAGATTTGTAGACAGTGGTTTGGCTCAAATACAAAAAGAAAGAACGAAGGACAGAGGGCGGTAGAATAAGTTTCAATCACGAAAAAAATTGCATAATTTACAAAACATAACAAAATCAAAATAAACATATATTTATCTTAACTTCATAAATAACCAATCAATAAAATCATAATTCTACCCTAATATAAAATCCACGTTTTATCACCATCTCTAACAATCAATTATTCTGATTTCCAATCTATCTTTATTACAATCACGAATCATTTTCTTAATATTATTCTAACATTTCTTTTACATGTTTCGTGCTCATATAAACCATACATGTCTACATATACTTTGCTAATCAAAATATGATTTCTGGTAACTATATTTTATTTCTCCTTTTAGAATTCATATTTAGGCTGGTTTTTGTTATTGTCAAATTTAATGCGTATAGCTTACGATGGTAAATTTTTTATGTCGAAAAATAAAACCATAAATTGTATTATGAATGTCAACATTTTTGGTTATTTATGATGAAAATCGAAATGAATAACTCAAGCAATCTTGGAGAATTAAAAATTTATTTCTGTTCGTTTTATACTGCTAAGCATTAATGTTAATTTTAATTTCAGTAAATAATTTTTGTTTTTTTCGTTTTTGTCATTAGAGGGAAGTGGCTGTTGTGATGATACTTTTTGAGTTGAGTGATTGATTCATGATAGAATATTTCTAAATATTATTTTAGACTTTTAAGCACTTAGGAAATAATTTCTAGCCCTAATATTTTATTAAACTTTTATTTTATTTTAATAAAAGATGTTTTGTTATAGGAATTACAATATGTGTCACAACAACACATAGATACATTTCAAGACCTAGGTCCCAATACTTCATAGCTTAAACTGAGAATACTACTGTTGTCAAATTTTGGCTAGTAATGTCTTACTACCATTGTATGTGATATCTCATGTTAACTTGTATGTCAATAGCAGCGACTAAAGTACGCAGGGTGGTTACACCCGTAGATCAAAAACCAGCAAAAATAATTCAAATCGACTAAAACTGATCTATTCAACATCTTTCTTAAGTGATCCCATTTTCTCATCTTTCATTATAATTTCTTATTTACGTTTCACTTTATAGAATTTAGGTTTCACAATCAGAAAAACTAGCTATTAAAATGTTTCTGGTAGTTTACTGTCTGGAAATTTGTTGATTTTCTTTTCGGCAAGTTTTTCTCTTTAAAATCGTTCTTTTCGTTCTTTAGAAAACCAACCAACACTTATATTGTTTACTTGAGGAACAAAATGAAAGAAATAACCTAAAATTTTTTTTGCTCGAAATTATTTTAAATTCATGTTTCAACAATTTTTGATTTAAACTTTAAGTTTTTAGTGCATTTTCGGTTTCAGAGTAAATAAGGTTGTTGCAATATTAATAGTTTTTGTTGTTTTATTTAACAGAAAGAATATTCACTAACGAGATTTTCAGTTGGTTTAATTTCTCTACAAATGATTTGAGAGCAAAAAAGTTGATGTTTTTCTAACAAAACCGTATGGCATTTTTTGATAGTTTTGAATTTATCTTCAGTAGATAGCTTCTTCAATATGTAGGGATAGAAAACTCGATTCGAACCGATTTTAATGGTCCAGTACATCAAAAAGGATGCGTTTGTACAGTGTGATTCAACAAACACGATAGAAGTAATTTGCGATGCTACCGACGAATGAGTGTTCAAAATCATGTGCCATATATTTTAAACAATCTGCTATTCGCATAATATAAAAATCTTTATTAACGACATTTGAATTCGGGGCCCTTATTATATTCATTTTTTTCTTGATTGAAGTTCGGAAATATGTCTCATTTGACCTTTTCTGCTTATTTATTGTACTGCAATAGTTGTATTATTATTTATATTTCCTAAATGGATTAGTACTATAATGAAAAAATCGTGTAAGTTATAGAATTACTCCAAATGAGTGAATGAGAAATGCTCTGACTGTATTTCTAATTAAAACGAGATTCAGTTATAGGTGCATACGAGAATAGTGTTGAGCATTTAGATTCTAATACAAACACTGAAATTGACTTTCAGATAATAAAAATTAAAATACCTCTAATACATGTCGCAGTCAAAAACGAAATGCATATTCGTACAAAAACGAAGAACAGCGTTAAAATTGATGGAATATCAAATCAAGAAGCCGATTAAATAAAAATATGTACCGGAGCATTTCAAATTTTCTTCGGAATACTAACCTCATCTAACTTAGTACCTTTCAAAAAATAATTCGGTTAAGCTGTTAGAGCATTATTCAATTTTAAACTTTCCTTGTCTCTAAATTTCTTAGAACATATCAAAACACCCTGTGTGAAAACTACCTACATAGAGAAAAAATAAAACACGCATTTTTTTTATTACACTAACAGTTACCGAAGTTTCAAGGAAATCGTAGAGGGCCTTATTCACATCATCGTCATTTCAGTTCGATTTCCCATCTTATAGGTTTACTTTAATCGATTACTTTTTTCTAGATATTCATAGAATGCTCGTCTAAGTGTTAGAGTTCTTAAAGTTTTAAAACAAAATCCTTTCAACCTGACTAAAAATTCATCTAGTTCAGACTCAGATGCTTTACTAAAATGCTACTCAGCACCGTTACCTAATAATCCACTTTAATTGACTTTAATATCTTAATCATGGCCTTAGATTTAAATTTCGAAACAATAAATATTGTTAAATGTAAATCATGTGGTTTTGCTTCAAGATAACAATCAACAATATCAGATATTTATTCCTAAACTTCCACAAAAAATTAATGTTAAATTTGAACTCTTCCTCACACAATGTTAAAGCAAATGCAGAAATAGCCACAACTGCTCGTATTTTTATTTCTTTTAAACTGCCGTGGCCAATCAGTGTTGTTTTATAATCAAATAGTTTCCACTTTGAAAAATCTTTTCCATTTTCAACATTTATTTCAACTCGTTCTTATAAGATGTTCCTTGTATTTACTTCTTTCATTTTAAAATTCAATAAAATGCTGACGTGATACAAAACGAAAAACAAAAAATACAATTTTCTTTTTTTTCTTTAACCTTTTTCTTTCATTTTCTTATTTTCCTCTCTAATATAAATAAAAAAAGTTTCTTGTAAGTTCTGTTCTTATTCGTTTCTTTTTTTATTATTATTTGCAAGTATTAGAATGAAAAAAATTTCAAGAAGTTCTTGAACATTTTAAACAAATTGTCTGAGATTGATTTTTTGGTTTTATTTAAAAAAAAAATATGTATATATACATATACATATATATATATAAATATATATATAAGAATTGAAGCTTAATTTGTTTTTTTTTTTTCTCGAAATGGTAAATTGAGCTTTATATTGTACGATATACAATGGTATTTAAAGAATATAAAGAGTTGTTTGAATGTTCTTTAACAGCGAAAAAAAAACGAAATTGTTGAGGGAGTCTTAGTGTTTTCTTGTTAAGTTAATAACTGAAATTTGATTAGATTCTTGAGAAAACTTATAATGAAATCAATATCCAATTTTGTAAAATTTTGAAGATAGACAAGCATTAAATAGGGTTTCAATTAACGTTACTTTACTTCCATAAAATGAAACGTATTGAACGATGAACTATATCTTAATGAAAAAAGGATCGATTCGAAAAACTAATCTTTTTATCTAGAAAATATTGGATGCATATTCATTTAACGACTACAGCAAAAATAAACGAAAACTTAATATAACAACAACAAAATGTATTTAAATGATAAGAAAATCGACACCACAAAAACCAAGCAAAAAAAAACTTTATCGAAAATTGTCTTGTATTTTCTTAAATATTAAATTTATCCTTAAACTCGGAAATTTTCTCACAAAGTTTAATTTCTTATGATTTTGTAAAGGCAAAATATTATAAATATTAAAAGTATATGATGAAATTTTTTAATCAGATTAAAAGCTCTTAATTAAAGGAAACTTATTTTTTCGCGTTTAACGCTAAGAAAGTTTTTATTGAGAAGAAATAATATTTAAAACGAGTTTCGATTAAATTGAAAGATTTGTCAATCGGAAATTTATTGAAATAACTGAACAGTTTGTGCTCGAGCAATACAAATTCCAAATGTAATGGAATAATGGAAAGAAAAAGTAACATAAAATTAAAAACGCAATATTCCAGGAATCAAAACAAAAGTATGTAAAATATTAAAACAAATTAGGAAATACTGAAAATTGAAAGACAATTCTATACGAATAAGTTTAAAATGTAAAATATGAAAGGGCTGAAATCTCACAGCTCTGAGATATCAAGACTTCGGTTTTGGTTAAGGATTTTGATATAGTTTTCGGCATAAAACTTTTATGAGGACATTGTTTTTATTTATCGGCAGCGTAAAAGTACAAGTATTCTTGTAATCTTGTACTCTCTTTGTAAAAGTACAAGTGTTTTATCTCTGTTTAGAAATTTATTACAAAACTAACACGAAACATCAATTCGTTGCCGGAAAATTATAACAGATCATAATATATTAACATAATTTAGTGAAAATATGATACACTCAGCAAACTACTCAAAAACCTCTCCATTTAGCGTTTCGAGAACTATTTATATTATAATAAAATCAAAAATTTAAACTTTTTTTCAAAATTCTAAAAATATTCCAGAAATTATTGCAAAATCAAAAATTGAAATTTTTTTCAATATTTTAAAAATATTCTGAAAATTCAAACTTTTTCCAAAATTCTCAAAATATTGCAAAAACTTTGAAAAAATCAAAAAAACAAAATTTTTTCAAAATTCTAAAACTATCGCAAAAATAACAAAATCAAAAATACAAACTTCTTTCACAATTCCAAAAATCTTGCAAAAATTATAATAAAATCAAAAATTTCCATGTCCAATTTCATGTTCATCACATTTCATATCATACAAATAATTAATTTTATTTTTCTTCACAAAAATATAGCAAAAATTATAACAAAATCAAAAATACAAACTTTTTTCAAAATTCCGAAAATATTTAATATTGTTCCTATTCGTAATCACTTAAAATGAACTTTATGAATTTTAAGCAAAAAATTTGCAAATTTCATTTTTTTGAATTGACGAATTTTCGGTGCAGTTATCGAACACATCGTCCTTTCGGCTCTTCCCATTGAGTGTACCTATTTTCGAAACAAAAGTTTTTGAAATCCTTCCAGCAGTTTTCTAGATTTCGTCATTTGTGACGGCCCGCAGACAGACATAAATTTTTTTTTGATTTTTTAAAATCGGTAAGTCCTAAAACGTCGAGACATGCTAAAAACTGTGGGCGGTAAGAATTTTGGCTCGAGGGTTCAACACTTTGTTTTATTCAAAACCGAAGTTACTTATATATTTTTTAATAAGTTTCAGATGTATGAAAGAATTAGGGTTTTTGCATTTTCGCGTTATAAATTGAAAAATAAAAAATTTGAACCCGACCATTTTCGATTTTCTCGAAACTACCGATAATCACTATTAGTATAATAAAAATAAACTAATACCTTTTTTTTATTTTGATCCAAAGTTTTTACACAGGGTAGCTCCAAATTTGTTGAGAAATATAGAGAAAGTGCGAGTTTAAAACTTTATTGTTCTCCTACGGGTTAACCGATTTGAATGATTTTTTCTGTTTGAAAGATTTTATCTAAGGCTTTATAAAAATATTACGTTGACAAAAAAATTATATTTCTGTACGATTTTTTTAGTTTTAAATTTTAAAATATTTCTATTTCAAAAAGTATCTTTTTTTTCTTTCATATTTTTATATTTTACGGATTTATTTTTTATCAAAAACATACTAAAATTGCAGCCATGCGCTATTTCTTGTTTTAGAGAAAAAGACATTTAAATATTTTTTTTTATTTTGCGTCTAAAATAAAGGCATTTCGATACCCAAATGCGTATCGAAATGGCCTTCATTACGATACGCAAAGTTTTGTCTTTCAAGGTTGGTCACATTGGTCATACAAATGTCAGTGAACATTAAAACGAATAATTATGTAAATAAAATTAATAAGAATATCTAAATTACTGCTAAATGTTTTAAATAATTAAAATAATTAGTAATAATAACAAAATTTCAAATTGACTATTTTTTAATAAAATACACATTTTTTAAAATTTCAAGACAAAAAATGCATAATAGAAAAAATAGTATAAAAAACTCCACGTTTTATCGCACTTATCCTTTAGAAAACTCCCCGTTGCGCGGGTCGTTTTCGAAACAGATTGCGTGCGATAAAATCGTCGATTATGAAACTAGTTTCTTAATATACTATATATTTATTCTGTTTAAAATGTATTAAATAATAAATAATAATTTAAAAATTTTACTGAATAATGTTTTAGTTATTTTTCATCAATATTTTTAGTTTTAAGTTTTTAAAAATTTAATATTCCAAGATGTCAAAACCCAATGATGAAGTTTCAATTTAGAAAGTAATCTGAACATGAAAATTAAAATATGGTTCGTCATCGCCGCTGTGTCTAGGTTGTGTAAGATACACGGGATTTGAACAGGTGTCTCTGATGAGTGTGATTTTGAATCCTAGCATGAAACACAAAAAAAATTTTTTAAAGGAGTCTTAAAGAAAATGAAAAATTATTTCAAATTGCAAAATTCAAGTGATTTCCAATATGTAATTGTAGTGAAGCGCTGCTTCGGTATGGAAATACCGAAGTGGCATAGCAGGTCGCGTACCTGGCGTGATTTATTTATAGCCCCTCACTAGCGGCAGCCTATAAGAACAAGTAAAAAATCCTGCTACTTCAGCACAAATAATCAATATAGTTTGCGAAAAAACATGATATGTACAGAAATGAGAAAAAGCAAGTGAAAGCATGAGACTCTAGCAACTCCCTAGGCGAATGAACCACGATCACCACGTCCAACCCCATAATTTTAATTCAGTCAAACACTCGCGCACTTTATCCAATCCCACACATACACACCATTCATACCCTCATATACTCACGCTTGCATACACACTCATACACCTACATACCTACGCACTATCTTCCATGTCCCCAGACATTCACGCATACAAATACACATACAGTCGTCTTTCACACCGAAAAGAAACTTCGACAACCATTGTGATAAAAAGGGAACACTAATAATAGGAATGGTAGAGATAATAAAAATTTACTGGGCGAGCTTGGTCCAACCATTTGCGAGCTTGGTCCAGCCATTATCCCATATATTGTAATAAATCTTTTTTTTTGTAAATTATAGTAAAAATAAATTCTATTACAGATCATGTATTCCCATTGGTTAAAGAAACCCATTCATTATATAGTTGGGATTTTCGATTAGCATAATTGATCTTAAAATAATTTTGACACATCATTAGAAACGGAAAATGATTTACCGTCTTATTTAAATTTATTTAATTTAATACTACTTTGATTGGTTTTAGATTTAATAGAATATTCTTTAATTGATGAGTTTATAATACAGCACCATAATCTCATTCCAGGACAAGCGCAGTAGATTTTTGTTTTTATTTTTGAATAACATCATCAGATGGTGTTATAAAACACGCACCATATTCAACATCACAAAGTTTGGTTCCAATCTGTTTGAATTCTTCTTTATCTGTTTCTCAAAGGACGCATTTGGTATTTGTAGACACTAACAGTGATTTACCACATCCATTAATTTGAAAAATGGGATTTTCTAATGTAAGTATTGAATGTGTTGCAGTATGTAAAAAAAGAGGTACGCCCCAATAAATATGATAAAACAATTAACGTTACATTGCACTTTTTATCAGCATAAAATAAATTTTTCTCATCATCCCTCTAATAAAAATATGTTACTGTTTTATTATCATTTTGCGTTGTTATCATTTGTGGTCCTGATGAATTTAACACATCAATCGTAACCACAATCATAACCCCTTTGATGGATGAGAATGATATACATTTTTCTTGTTTTGAAATTGCAATTTGATTTATAGTACCATATTTGTTTGGTGTTATTTGTACAAAAAAAATGTACAAGGATCGCGTTCGAATAAATATCCGCTACCCGAGGAAGCACCAAATACGAGGTATTTTTGAGATACATCACAACATGTATACTTTGTCCGTTGTGTTTGTTTTAGAGGTGAATTAACTATGTCAGATAAATCTTTTAAATTCAGTAATACAAAACTTTCACACATTTTTTTGTGTATAAAAAAAATCTAAGAATAAATTAATTCAATTACAGGGAACAAAGTAGAAAAATTTAGTTATATTTTTTTATAGAAATGTATCTTACGACTGTTATACGACTGTCGAATATCGACTGTTATACGACTGCTTTGACCTTCGTCTACATTGTTATATAAAAAAAGTATAATATAGACTTTGACTCACCAAACATGCATCCCATGAACCCCCCCACATACTTATACTCATATATACACGCATCCATACTCATTCATACCTCTAATTTAAAGATAAAAATAAAATGAAAATCACCCCATAAGTATTCCAGTCCCTCTTCTACATCCCAATCCTGGCTCCTTCAAAATTTAACCAATCATTATCACTTAGGCTAACGGTGGTTTGACGACATGTTCAATCGGTACTGCAGCTCCAGCAATCAATGGTCGTACACAGGATCGGATCGATAAATTAAAATGCAAGTGCAGAAGACTGTAGCTGATGTATAAAATTACAGATATTGATGTATAAAATTACAGATATATGTGATTGCTGTTCTTGATCACTATCTCGTTAGCGTCATCGCCGGAAGAACAAAAACCGCCATATGCAAAAAAAATCGACACACCCTTTTCTTTGTTACAGGATGGTTCGAGAATTAAATGTGTCGACCGAGATTTCCGGAATAAAAAGAGCAGATTATCCAAAAAATTTAAATTTTAATTCCAATAAATAACATTTGTTTAAACCAGAGTTCAATTATTAGCTTCTTAATTATCCTTAAATTTTAATCAATTAATATTACACTGCATCTACTATACCCACACAACAAAAGGAATTTCTCTATATCAAAAAAAAACTAGTTTTAGTTTTAACATGCGTTTTGTCCAAAATTTGGTTTTGGTGGTTTATAGTATTTTTACGGTTTTACGGTTTAAAGTACGGTTTATAGTAAAAATTATATAGATGGTTATTATATAGAACAACTCCGTACATTGAACATTAGATATTATGTTAAATATTGTTTTCCGCCCCAGTATCGAGTATCATAGATGAATATGAATCACTGCACCTAATACTTGGAGCTAAAGTGATTCTTTTTGTGTTTAGTCTATAGTTTGCCTATTCTTGCATAAGTCCCTATATACATAAATACCGGGCGTGGCAATAAGAAGTATAGTAGCGCTTCTGTATAAATACCTTAATGGTTATTATATAGAATAACTCCGTACATTGAACATTAGATATTATGTTAAATAATGTTTTCCGCGCCAGTATTTGTGTATATTCTTCTTCAGTATGATCAGGAGAATAACGTTTTTGATTTTCAATGCAAAAAGAAGTATCGTAGCGCTTTTGTATAATTACCTAATACGGTAATTATACAGAAGCGCTACGATACTTCTTATTGCCTTGAAAATCGATTATGTTTTTCTTCTATTCATATTTTTAGTTTTACGGCTTACGGCTTACGGCTTAAGTTTTACGGCTTACGAATTAAGTAATTACAAACAAACATATTCGTAATTTTTATAGATTATTTTTGTTTTCTTTTGTTAGGTTAGATGCAGTACTTACAATTATACAAAAGTTTTTGGCTAATTATCATAAATTTAGCTAAGGACATCACCACTTATATCTCAAACATATAATATATATTTTTTTTTGTTATTGTAATTTCTGATTTTTTTTTATATCATTGATTTACTAATAAAATAACAATTAAACTATTTGCATTTAATAAAGAAAACATCTCACATTTTGTAACTTTTTTACAACACAAAAAACACCAAATTGACGGCTGTCAAACAACAAAAACAAATTAATTGCAGTAGAATTAATAGACTAGGAGACATGACCGCCAAGGTCATTTAAATTGTTACCAACGAAGTTATGTTTTTCTTTACAGCACAAACATATAATTTTTTTTCTAAATTGAACTATTAAAATTGCACTAATAAAAAAAACTGCACTAATTGAACTAGTTTTAAAAATTAATTCTAATTAAAAATGTTTCTACTTAAATTGTAGGAAAAACATACGTGAATTCAAAAAAAAGAAACACATTTTATTTTTTGTTTGATCTTCACGAGAAATATTCTGACACAAGACTGCGAGCAAAATAAGAGATTTATATGTGTTTGAATACACGTCACAAACAGATAGAATTTTTTTAACTGAAATGAACGAAACATGTAAATTTTTCTAAATTTGAACTAATGAAACTAATACATATAAAAAAAAATTGAACGAATTGAACTAAAGTAAATTGACTACATTAAAAATTTGCTACTTAATTTAACCTTAAATTAAATACAAAAAACGTGAATTCAATAAAGAAATCCATTTTATTGATATTAACGAGAGAATTTACAAAAATGCACAAGAGACAGAAGCTATCAATGGCGTTCTATTTATAGTCTTAAAAAAATGGTAGCATTGACTGGTAGCTCGTTTTAATAATTTAAAGAACCCAAAAAAAATATCTTTACCAATATCTTGTACTAAAATTAAAGAATAATTATAAACAGAAACATGGTTTATGAAACGATTGTAGGACATCTACATGGAAATAGCGCAAGTTATTGTACACTTGTTCTATGCTAATTTTATAGCAACTAACGACTACACCTTGAATAAAGGAAATTACACTGGAAAATATTACACAACTGTTTTCGGACAATCCTCGTTCCACGAAAAGCATTGTAGATGCAATTACGGTTTGAGTTCAAGAAAAAAATAATTATGAAAGTCTCAACTAATGCAAATTTCATGTATATGAGAAAATAGTGAATCCATAAATCAGGGAATTACATAACGCTTCGTTGATCACCAGACTACGTCATAACATAATTGTTCACAAAAAACCCCTCCAAAAGAAAATGTTTTTTTTTTGTTTTCTAAAGATCTAGTCCTTGACCCAAAGCATACTAAAATTATAGACATGCATTTTGTTTTGTGTACGAGATAAGCCCATTTGAATATTTACTAACAAAACATATGCCAGGACTGGATTTGCTCAAAATTTGGCGATCCTTCCAGATTACAACAAAAAATGCATACAACTTATTATCATATATTATAAATTACAATTGGTATATTAAATATTTCAGGCAATTTTTTAAAAAATTGCCAAATTTATACGTGTTTTAAAATGTATATGTGGTTTTTGCATTACATTATATTAATCATCATGATCAATCCAATCATTCCAGTAGTGAAGACATCTTACATCAGTAAATAACTCAAGGTTAAATTATTAAATTATAAAAATTGCAAAAATACAGATCCGGCATATTTTTTGCTAGTAAATATTCGAATGGGTTTATCTCGTCAACCTATCAATACACCTGCCTGCATTTCTAGTATGTTTTGGGTAGTAAAAAAGTATAATAGAATCGGTATTTTTGTATTAAGAAAATGACAAAAAGTACAAAAAATTTCAAACTGATAATATATTCATATGTTTTTTCTCAAACACAAAAAAAAGTGAAGTCAGTGATTTTAGTATAAACCATTAAATTAAAAAATATAAACAAATAAAAGAAAAAATGCACTTTTTGAAAACTTTTTGAAATTGTTACACTTAGAACCTTACGAACAAAAAATAAATTATTAAAATCGGCTAACCAACGTAATTTAACTTTAAACTTTCATTGTCTCTACAATTCTTAACAAATTTTCAAACACCCTGTGTCAAAATTAATATTTATTAATTTTTGCTTATTATACTAACGATTACCGAAGTTCCAAGGAAATCGGCAATGGTCATCAACGGCGTCTTGATTCGATTTTCCATCACATAAGAAACCAACGAATCACATTTCCTTTACTCAACGATGATCGAAGGAAATTTTCTCAAAAAAATAAAGTCATTTTTATTATTACAACATTTTTTATTCCAACAATTCCAATTTATTGTCTCTTTTTTCATTATGTTTCTTGCCATATTCTCGACTATCTTGTTTTGTTCTAAATCCCACCTCTGGGAAATAACTAAACTAAATAAAACATTGAAACATAAATAAAATCGTGCTTAGATTTCTCTATTGATTTTTTTCTTAGCTTTACAAAAGGAAGATTTTTACACAACAATGTACTAAGTAAATGACAATGCTGATGTTGATTATAATAGTGATGATGGTGGTAAGAATAGAGTATGAGAAAATGAATTGAAAATATTTTCTTTTATGTGCTTCTATAGATATTGTGCAACAAATTCACCAAAAATTGTTTTATCTGAAATGATTTCTATGCTTATTCTATTGCATCTTAAAAAATAAGGTTATCGTGGGGTTTGTCAGTCAGTAAATACAAGGAATAGTTATTTTCCTAACAATTACGCGAAGTTGGTGATACCGAAACGAAAGCAGGATGTAACCAGAACGGGTGTAGCGAGTTTTGGTACCTGCTTGAGGTTCGGAATCACCTTCGCGCGCATGTTGGGAACAACGTTTTTCCTACAATCATTAAAGAATTACTATTTCCTATAGTCCCTGGGCCTTCACCTACATAATTTTCTGATTACCACATATTTTATACTCCGTGATGCGCCTGTCCTTGACGAGCGATTCTGCGATTTTTATCAAATCGGCGGCTTTTGCTTTCGGCAAGCTCCGAAAAATGCCGATTGCCCGCGATCTTGTAAATTTGTTACTACATTTATTTTTTTTAACGGTGGAGGCTGGAAATTTGTTTTAGAATACGAGGGTAAGCTTGTCCGAACTAAATGTATTTGCTATTGTCGAGTCCGACAACTGACATTTTGGATGTTTGGGTTGTCGGACTAGACAATAGCAGACAAATTTTTGTCGGACAAGGTTAGCGGTGGTTAGGTTGTGTTCTAAATCAAATTTTCAACCCCCATAGTTAAAAAAAACAAAAATTTACAAGATCCCGGGCAATCGGCATTTTTCGGAGCTTGCCGAAAGCAAAAGCGGCCGATTTGAAAAAAATCGCAGAACAAATGTTTTCGGGCTCGTCCAGGACAGGCGCCTCACGGAGTATAAAATATGTGGTAATCAGTTTATTATATAGGTGAAGGCCCAGGGACTACTATAATCGTCTATTAGAATCGTTTAGTTTTCAAGATTTGAAACTGTTTCTTTATCGTGAAAATCAAGCTACAATGGTTGCTATGGATGAAACTTGCAAACAAAAAATACGGAAAAAAATAATAAATAATCAAAAATTAATAATAATAATAATTTAATAATAAATAATCAATTAATTTCACTTGTATTCTTAAATTTTTGACTATTGACATTCCCGCACTAATGCGGGAATTGATCACTTTGCGCACGCGATTTGCGAGCGGGAATGATTAATTCTTAAACGATTGAAGGAAAAATTATTATTTATAGAACTGGAAAACATTCATTTGTAACATCTTAATACTAAATAAATTTATCAGTGTGGGCTAAATAAAATACTAAATCCTAAACAGACTTATACTTACAAAGCAGACGTAAAACAATAGCATAAATGAAGCAATTTACGCTCGAGCATAGTTATAGGAGCATACTTCTTTTAAAAACCAATGAAAGTAATAACGGACTTTGTCTTAGCAAATGGTAATGAAAGGATCGAAGTTCCCCCTATGAACATTTTGACAACTCATGAGAAACAAATTTTATTAAAAAATTTTTATAATCTCCAAAAAAAATCGCTAAAATCCAAATCTTTCGTAATATGTAGAAAAATAATATGGAAAAAATATAAAATATAGCGGGAATATCAATCCTTACTAATCTTTAGGGTTCCGTTTTTTATAACGGAGAGTGGTGAGAGTACAACGTGTTTTTCGCATTATTTCGATTATCTCGTAAACCATTAATCCGACGAACCTAAAATTTCAAGGTGCTTATAAAACTAACATTTCCACACAAGATGGCCGGTTAAAAAATAAATAAAGTTGTGTTGGTTTGTTTTACAGAGGTACGACGTAAAGCCTTTGAGAACATACATTTTTTTATCGAGAAGAGTAGGGTATCATATATGAAAGGGCTTCATTTCAGTACTCCTTAAAAATGTATTTTGGAATTTCACACCCCACCGTTTTTTGTATGATTTTGAAATATGGCGTTTTCTCTATGTTTTATTGCCCCGATTAACTCCGACCCTACTTCATCGAAAATCTCATAATATATTTGGAATGATAGAAAAACGCCTACTCGTTTTAATGAAAAATATAGAAAAGTGGCAGATACTCATAACTATATTTAATAAAGGGGTGGGACTGAGAAGGGGTAAGAACATCATTTAAAACCAGGTCAAGTGGGGTGTCATTTGACAGAGCACTTGATTTTAAACACATTGCCATTTTTTTAGAATTTTGCAATGCATAGTTTTTGAATTATTGTCAAAAAAGTGACACAAAACGTTGGTTCCCCCTCCATGGAGTTCGAGCTTAACTGACAGAAAAATTTGAAAATATTCACAGAGACAGGAAGTTGATAAACTCTGAACGAAAATTATAGCGAAGTCTCAAATAATTATATTTTGTGCTTCTAAAGGATTGGGGTGAGGAAGGGTGAAAAAAAGCTTTTTTGACCCAAGCGAGTGGGGTGTCATTTGAAAGAGCACCTAATTTTAGAATCATTACTATTTTTTAGAATTTTGCGATGCACAGTTTTTGAGTTATTGTCAAAAAAGTGCAAATTTCAGACCGTTCCACCCGAGCGAATCTCATTCGCACTTGTCCGATTTTTTTAATCTCAAATTTTATTCTTAAATGTAAAAAGCTACAAAAATTTTATATTTAATTATTTTTACTAAAAAGGATATACTTTTACCTTTGCAACAAGATGGTTTTTGTAAATCCGTCAAGTATTTCATTTGATACATTAAATTGAACATATATGAAACCCGTGCTTGTTAAAAACTACCCCTTGCTCTAAAAAGAGAACCACTAACGACCAACAAATTTTCTCCTACGAAATATTGTTTTTCGGCAAACGGCTGTAGAGTTTAACTTAACTGCCGCTGGGGAGTTAGTGTAAGTCTTACTTTTTTGACTTATAATCAAAGCGTCTGCAAAAGTAACGCCACTTTTATTTTATTTTACGGCGGCAGTAAAGTAGCATTTGTTATTTGTTATTTTGTTATTTTTTCAAACAAATTGTATAACTATGAGAACAAAAAATAAGAAATTAAATCTGATTGGATTTTGAAATTTTGAATTATTGTATGTAACTATGACAACAAAACATAACAAATAGTTTGATTGGATAATGAAATTTTGAATTGGAGCTTGCTTTGATAAAAAAATTTATTTATGCAAATTTAAATGTTTTTTCCTTTTTTGAGAGTAACTATGACGATAATAAATCATATTTATAAAAATTTTGATGCGTTAATGTCATAATTATAAAAGTTTAAACGTTTTAATTCGGAGCTAAAGTGACTTTTTGTGTTTCGTGTGTAATTGTCGGCCTCTCTACACTTTAGCTCCTAATTAAATAATATGCTATTTTATGTTTCCTTCCACTGAAAAATTTTTGAAGTAAATCAAAAAATGTGTGCCTAAAAACTCAACTTTTGGTCGAAAATTCGTGTATTGTATTAAAATATTCTTCATTTTTTTTCATTAAAAACTTCATCACTTCCCCGTTTCACAATTACAGAATTCAGCTGCTGGATGAACATCAAACCCAGGTCGGACAAATCCAACTTTTCTACCGTACTTCCTTACCATTCAGCCACTCATAACTATTACTGATTATTGCTTCTAAATATGTACTTACTTTTTTGTATTAATAAACATTTTTGAACAACTAAGTAAAATTAATTTAACTGTCACCCTTATAACGTATAATGATAGTTAATTAAATGTATTAAATTTCAACATAAAAGCAGAAATTTGATAGCCCAAATTACGATTAGTGCCTAAGAGTATAACCGATGTTGTTTGTTGATGCATAAAATTTAGCAAATCTTTTTTCTATATCAAGTTTGTTATCTCTCCAACCAACTGTTCATAATTTATAAACAGTTTCAAGGCATTGTTACTTTTACCCAAACTATTTTATCACATCGAATAAAAAAAATCAAGCTTTACCCTTATTAATAAACAACTCGTGTTCACTTACGACCCAAATTTCCTTGTTAGAATTTATGTTTCATGTTAACAATAATAATTATTTCTTTTTCTATTCAACAGCACACGATAATTCCTATCACATAGCTCTAATCATAATAAAAGAAACAAAACAATGATAATTAATAGGAAAAGCTTTTAATATTGTTTACTGTCTTCATCTTCCATATCGAATCCATAAATTGCCATTTATTTATATATACATATATATGAAGCACACATGAAAAGGAAAATGTTAAATATTCTTAGCGTGATGACAAGAAAAAATTATGCATTTTCATTACTGGATTGGAAATAATTGCATTTTTTGAGTAGCTAAAAGAATTGTGTGACAGTTCTGCGAAGATAATTATGTATCATAAAACGTTTTAAGATAAGACAAAATCTCATTATTTTTATTTCATTTTGTATAACAAATTTTACACCATACAAGTTTTGAATCCATTTTCCATACGTGTCATCATACAATTCAATGTTCTTTGTAATGACTAATGAAAACTTTAAGTACCGCATCATCATCATCATTCAATGCATACATATAAGTATTCGGTTTACTGCAGAAAATTTTTTCATTTATTTTTTTGTTTTCCTTCTTATTTTGACTTGAAAAATTAAAATGCAGAAAACTGTTATAATTTTATTCAATTTTTTTTCTGTTTAAATAAATTTGTTTTGACGATAAAAACCAAGGCGAAAAAAAATTAATTAGAAGTAATTTTATTTAATTAATTTAATTTAATGATTATGATGATGATTTATTATACGAAAAATAAAATGAAAAGAAAATAAAACTATAACTTTCAATTGAGATGGTGCAGTGTTGTTTCTTTGTTGATCTCTGTTATAACTTTTTGTTAGTTTTAATTGGGTTAATGTTTTGCAAATACTTGAAGAATGTAGATTTTTATAAAATGGAAAAAGGAATAAGGTTTAATCGGTTATAAAATATATAAAAGAAATTTAATGTTTTTGATTAAACATTAAATATCAAATCAGAAAGTTAAAAATGTATTAACTTCACCATTTAATAATCAAAATAAATTTCATTAGAATATATTGGTAACATAGACAAAATGTGGGTAACATAGACTTGTTCTGAAAATATATTGCGTGGTTAATTGATACTTCAATATTTAATTCATGACTAACTGTAGTCATAGCTTTTTTTATTTATAATTTAAAAAAATGTTACAATAAAAAGATAGGCTACAGAATTATTAGAATTATCACAAATATTTAGTATACCAATTTTCAAAAAGGATCATGTACTAAATTTCATCAAGGATTTTGATCACGTTTCATCAAATTAGTCTAGTAATCTTCGTCGACCGTAATAGCGACTGACAGGCAGACTGAACGACAGACAGATATTTTTTTTGTTTTTACAGTCTCGTTAAAAGCAGGTTTAAGATTTTGAAAGGCAGTATTATTTTCTCTCATTGATATTTAGACAGAATATATTATTATTAAAAGAAACATTCGCCTTGAACGTTTCATGAAATAATTACTGTGACAATCCAGTTTTCAAAAATATCCAAATTAAAAATAGAACAAACACTTGACAGCTATGTTGGAAAATGATATTAAAAAGCCAACCAAACAAATTTTTATTGATCTTAAACCTTCAGTTATTTATTTTTTCAGAAATTACTGATCCGAAATATTTGATTATTAAAAAACAAAATCTTTACCGTTCGCCTACATCCATAAGCCTAGGTACATTGCACAAATAATAACGACTAGAAAATTATCCACTTGATATTATCATTTTTTTTTCTCTACAGAAAATAACCATTTCCACAATAAATACATCACCCAAAAATCAATAACCACAAAAACAGCATTTCGCAATCGACATTTTCGTATAATCTTTCAAATGATTAAATCACAATTTTTTTATCACATTTCTAATCGTCTTACAATAAGAACAAAAACACAAACCTAGATTCTTATTCCAATAAAATTTTTTTGTTGATTTTGCTAAATCGATAGTTTCCCATTTTTTGTTTTGTGTACTTTTCACGAAGAGTAATGAGGATGATAATGAAAATGACGTTAATTTCTTACAATGAAACAAAATTGTAATCAAAATAATATTAAGAATTTTTTCTGAAATTCTGTTCCATTTTATGTTGCTCCTTGAAAATAAAAACAAAAAAAATTTTGAGGAAAGAACTTATTAATAATGCATGACTTGAAATGATTTCCTATCAAAAACATCCATTATGTGTTTACGATATTTATGGAGAGATTTTGTGTATGTTTTTATTGTTGTTGTCTGTAAGCGAAAATGTATGATTTTATATTCTTTGTTTTTATTTTATTTTAATAATTTATTGGACAATCCTTGTGTTACAAGATTGTTCTTCAATGCTAGAGTATAACGTCAATAGGAATCACAAAAGAGAATATAATTGGCAAAACCTTTAAAGTTGACATTTTCTTATTTGTTCGAAATATAGATCGAACAGACAATTGTTTGGAATGCAAAAGGTTTTTTCTCCAACCGGACCAAAAATTGCACTTTTTGTTTGGGTATATTTTACAATAGTACAATATGATGCAAGGACGTAAAACTAAGGTTTTTGAACGTATGTGGAGTTTTGGAATCGAGGCACCAGCCGAAATTTTCACCCACATTAAGTCTAAAATAGCTTACGTCCGTGCATCATAAACTATTTTTTTAATTTTAAATGAAAATTAAAACTTTTATAAATTTTGAAATAAAAATATGTTTATATAGTGTATAGTATAATATGCATAGTAAAATATGTTTATTTAAAAGTAACGTTTGAACAAAATATTTGTTTTTTTTTTAAACAAATCGTATAACTATGATAACAAAAAATAACAAATATATTAATTGGATTATGAAATTTTGAATTAAAAGATTGCTTTGATAAAAATCTCTATTTTTTATAGAATTTCAACATATTTAAATGTTTTTTACTTTGTTGAACGTAACTATGAGTGTGATTTTTTCTATATCGGAGAGATTGGAGGGATAAAATAAAATATGTATCAGATGTATCGTATACTTTTTTCCTCCGATAATTAACTGTCAGATATAAAATATACTCTCTTAGTTTTTTCCGCCAAAAAAAATAAAAAAAATTTATTAAATAAATTTAAATTTTATTAAATAATTTATTTAAATTTGTTTTAAATCGAAACTTTAGCTATACAATTTTTTAAATTTATCCTTTAAACGATTACTTCCAGTCGGTAAAAAAAAATATCTGTTAATATATGTAAAAGTTTTCAGAGAGAAAATATATGATCTGAGATATATCCGAGAATGAAACAAAAACACGGAACAGATATATATCAGATATATTCGAGAATGCAAAGAAACACAGATAATTTGTTTTACGCTTAAAATTGACGTTAAAAAACACACTCTATGACAACAAAATATATGGTTAAAAAGTGACACTTTAAGGCCGCAATTCGCAAATCACAGTAATAAAGTAACACTTTAACATGTAGGCGAATAAAAAAAATATATCATTTGTGTGTTACATCTAGTTGTCATGGTAGCAGTCCCAAAAACTATCGTTTTTTGTCGTAGGACAAAAAATAAACAAATCTAGATTTCTATGCAAAACAAAAATCAAAGTTTGATTCGGAAATTTATTATTATTTGACAAAAAATTGAAATGGTTGCTTGGATTTAGTTTGAAATGTAAATTAAATATAATTAAAATGTTGATAATTTTCAAATTTGATTAAATAATGGATTAAATAAATCCGCTCTCGCGTCACACCGCAACCTTTTTTCTCGTCCCAAAATCCATCATTTTTAGTCCTAGTGAAACAAATAACTATTTTATAATCAGCAGTTATTTTTAATGAATTTCTTTTTGGTTCTTCTTAATGTGCCATTTTGGTTTTGGTATTGTTCTTTCTAAATGATAAGTTTTGGTTTCGGTATAGATTTTTTTATTTGTATATATTAAACGTCAGCAAAGTAAGTTTTATTACTGTGTAAAAATTTCATAACTTTAAAAATTTCATAAACAAAAACATATTATTTAGGTGCGAAGAACTCTTTAGAGCGTTATAGAGTTATAACACCGCGAAAACGACGTAATTCAATACGAGAGCCACTCAACCAACCAACCCGGGGGCCGCAAATAGTTCAAATGTATCCTAGTATACCATGAAAATAAATAGTTGGTTAGAAGTTAGAAGTTTGAAATAATTATATATTTTGTTTGTATCCCTTTCGAGTCCATTTTAAACGACATTTTTACTAAGTAAAGAACCAGATGTTACATTTCTGATGGTTATAACCTAAAGTGATTATATTAAAAAAAATTAGCTAACTTGAAGACGTTTCGTGATAGAAAAAGGGCACGACAGCAGTTGTTTTTTTCAAAACTGTAAATAACACATGGACTCCAAATGTTTAAATAAAACTATTTTTTGTTCGCCTACATATTAAAGTGTTACTTTATTACTGTGATTTGCGGTCTTAAAGTGTCACTTTTTAACTATTTATTTTGTTGTTATGGTAACGTCCAAAAAAGTAAAAAGTATTTGTATTTTTTAAAATTCTATAAAAATAGAAATTATTATCAAAGCAACCCTTAAACTCAAAATTTCATTATCCAATTAAAATAGTTGTTATCATTTGTTGTCATAGTTATACAATAATTTGGAAAAAATAACAAATATTTTGTCAAAGGTAACTTGTTCCACATAGTTTTATTTTAAAATTTATGGAAATTTATAATTTTAAATTAGAATAAACAAATTTTATTTAAATATTTTGCTTGCGGCGAATAAAAAATAGTATATGATGCTCGGACGTAAGCTATTTTGGACTTAATTTGGGTGCTTACGTATTTTGGTCTTAATGGGGGTGCAAATCTCGGCTAGCGCCTCGATTTGCAAACTCTACATTTGTCCAAAATCTTTAGCTTTACGTCCTAGCATCATAATGTACTATTGTAAAACACACCCAAACAAAAAGTGCAATTTTTTGTCTGGTTGGAGAATAGTAGATTCTTGTATGAGTTAAAAATGGTGGCAATTCTTCACGAGGATGAAGTTTAATGGAACGAGCGAAGCCAGTGGAGAAAATCATCCGAGTGATAAATTGCCATCTTCCTACGCGAATACTAGATGCTATTTTATCCACGACTGCAAAATATTTCAAATTATTTCCAGTTTGTCTGCTAAAGTTTTTATCACCATATTGAAATTTATCATAGACGGCATAGAAAAACAAAACAATTGACATAACGGAAAATGTTAAATTTTTTATTTTATATTTTATATATATGTATTGTCTCGTTTCAACCTTTTGATATTAGTATACCAACAAATGTTAAGCTTTTATTCTGTTTGGGGAATATTTAATAAACTATAGAACTGTTGTAGAATGCATCGATTGCGTTACATTCAACATCAAGTGAGAGAATGTATAGCATTACAATGGAAGACATACACATGGAAAGCATATATTATAGTAGTCGTGGATAAAAAATCTATTGCATTCCAAACAATTGTCTGTTCGATTTATATTTCGAACAAATAAGAAAATGTCAACCCTAAAGGTTTTGTCAATTATATTCTCTTTAGTGTTTCCTATTGACATTTTACTCTAGCATTGAATAACAATCTTGTAACAACGAGATGAAGATGACAGAAGAAGACATTGGTATACTTTTTCAAATTATGTATTTAATTTACTTTAATATTTTATTTGTTATTGGATTTTTTTGCAACGTACTTGACTATAATATGATTCAGACAATCTTACGGTTACGGACAATAGCATTATGTGACGATACTTGTTAAGATACTTGCGATCCAATGATGAAATACAACAAAGCCTTTATAAAAACTTTGAAGTCCAGAAAATGTCTCACTACGATGTTGATCTGGGCTGTTGTTAATTTGAAGATAGAGTACAAAGCGGATTGCGAAGAAAGCAACAGCTTAAAAAATATTAAAGATCTGTTTAAATTTCTACTTGAAATAGAAGATTCATAAATTGCATCATTATTTAATCATGAAATATGAAAAATATCTTTATAAAATAGAATTTGAATTTTATGGAAATAAAAGAAATTTTTTCTGTATAGAATTTTGCTTTTGCGTGTTCATGTCGTTACTTTTAAAACATTGTTATCGTTCGAGGGCAATCAATATAGAACAGGAATTCAAACAAATACAAATGTATAAGAAAAAGTCCAGTTCACAGAAACGTGAGCGTAGTTTTTTGGAGAAGTTATTTTATTTTTAAAACAAATTATCGAATCTGGTTGCTGGTACTAAGAATAGTAGCCTACCAAAAATATACATCAATATTAAATGTTTGAATTTTGGGTGATCACAAAGCGGACAAAAATTTAGTGCACCAACAAATGGTTAACCGCAATTTATATATGTTAAATCATAATTTTATTTTTGTTTTGTTTTGATAACGTCGGTCGAGTACCTCATATTTGAGATAATGGGACTCAAAAGGGGTATGTTGCTATGTAAATCAATTTTCTTACATATGGTATCGTATTATATAAATAATTTGATACTTTGGAACACTATATGAACGAAAATGTTGCACAAATAGTTCAACTACAAAAGAACTAGTTTATTTTTTAGCGTTGTATTTGCGAGCGCTATGAATTCATAACGTCCTCTCATAACGTAAAACATATTCCTTTTTAGGATAAGCTTCAGAAAATCTAACGGTTGATTGTAGAAATTTTCAGTTCGCAACGTCCAAAGCAATACACACAATTTCTATTAAATAACACTTAAAACTTTATTCACAATTAAAAACTAACTCTTGTATTTACACGCTTTTATGTTTATGATACAACGTTTCGTTTACAATTAATTCAATAAGCCTAATCACATTCCTTTTAAACTGTTTACACTATCGCAGTCTAATTTAAATTAATTACACTTTCGCATTCTAATTTAAACTTATTATAACTTTACACTATCGCAGTCTAATTGAAAACTAACTATCGTTCTGCAAAAAAAATTATGAACAATTTTTCTTAATTTCTCAAATAGTTTAGGGAAATCCATTCTTTACGAAGAAAGCTCGAGGCATTCTGATGATATTATTATTTTATTTTACTATTTGAGATTGAATACAATTTTGTTTGGTATTTCATTGCGATTATGTATAATCGTAAGAATATATTAAGCTGGAGTGTCCAAAATTTTGTTTCAAAGCAATAGAATTAGTATACCAATTTATCGCTATTTTATCTTTTGATGACTTAGTTTGCACTCTAATACTTTTATAAGCTCTATTGAAAGCAGGTTTAGGTTTAATTAATTTTAGATTTGACATCAACAAAATGTTACAAGATTTTTTATGTATTAAAAGGAAAACTAATGATGAGTGACCGAACAACGTTGTAAAATTGGTGTAAATTAATAAAAGTAATACACGTTTGAAGAAAAAATTAATTGTTATTGTGGATGATGTCGGATCTTCAGCATTTCATCAAATTTACATTTGACATTATTTACGGTAGATTTTAGAACTTTAAGGACAAAATTTAACTAATAATCGGTGGAAAATTGGTCAAAGCTGATCGTGAAATCCATTGTTCACGTACATCGTCAGTTAATGTTTCATGAGGAACAACATCTAATGCAGCTCTACAAAAAGAATTTGAATTAAAAAATAAAGAAATAGAATTGATAAAAAGGGAAATAGAAGTAAAGGCAAGAGAAAGTTTCAACAATCGTTTTATTTCACATAGTTTTAACAATCGTTCTATTTTTGAGAAATAGAGGATTCGATGATCAAATTCAACGTGACAGTTGGTTATTCGTTGCGAAAGTGGATAGCTGATATTAGTGATGCGATCACAATATATAAGTGGACTGAAGTGCAGATAACGAAATTTGAAAAAAATTAATAGATGGTGATGCAATGATGGTGAATGCACTTCGAACTTCAAATTTCAAAGTGGAAAGATTTGGGTTGCAC
This sequence comes from Diogma glabrata, assembly GCA_963693315.1. Lineage (NCBI taxonomy): Eukaryota > Metazoa > Arthropoda > Insecta > Diptera > Cylindrotomidae > Diogma > Diogma glabrata. The sequence goes on along the minus strand of OY856187.1, from coordinate 42,010,661 downwards.
AACTCTCCTGTTTTAACAATTATTAAACGCGATTTTTTGTGCACGTGTACGGGTGCACAATGCACATAGATCTAATAAGCCCAGCACTAACTAGAGAAGAAGAAGTACTGGAATAAGAGCGAGTTTTAGATGTCGCTCATAACAGTGGGTTAGTGAATAAATAAATTGTAAGTTAGAAGCGAATAAATAAAGTGGAAAATCGAGAAAAAAAGGTTTTTTCGTTTTTAATTTTTATCACAAAAAAAAACACAACAAATTTTGTTTTTTCACACAATTTAGTACAAACTTATCTCATTTCTTAATAGAATTTGCGCAATATTTTCTTCCTTTTCCAATAGTTTTCATGCTGTTACTAATTTTTTCCTTACAAAAAGCAATTTTCATCGGTATATTATTGTTAAGCGTGTCGAATATTTGGGCTATCAAATCGAAGGTGGTTGAATGAAACCATCACATAATAAAACGGTTGCCATCTTAAAGTTTCCGGAGCTAAGGTCGTTGTGTTTGCAATAATTCGACTTCGAATTGGAACACCGACTATCGAATAGATTCTATTCGATAGTCGGTGTTCCAATTCGAAGTCGAATTATTGCAAACACAACGACTTTGGCTCCGGATTCCGGAAACTTTAAGATGGCAACCGTTTTATTCTGTGAATTCAACCGTTTTATTCTATTCAATAGAATGCACAATGTTGAACAAAGTCCAAAAATTATTATTTCGGACAGAGGAACTGCTTTTACTTCTAAATAATTTGAAGAACATTGATATGATGAAGGTATCGATCATCACTTAATAACTACTATGCTGGTATGCTTACAAAAAACGGTAAAGTCAAAAGAATCAATCGCGGCATAATGCCTGTTTTAGTCTCACAAGAGAATCCGAAGGATGATAGAAATATGTTATGTTATAGAGTAAAGCGATATATCAACAATACTTTTTATCGTTTCAGCCACTTTTGAGTTATTTTTCGGAACAAAAATAAGCATTCCGGAAGATTTACGAGTACAAGAATTCTTTGAAGCTGAAGTGACCGTGTTATTTTGTAATGAACGAGAGAAATAGATTGTGAAAGTTCAAATAGCAAATAAACGAAAATATAACAAAAAGAGAAAAGGCTACTTTGCACAAAGTAAAAGACGGTTATTAAACGTACTCAGTTCAGAAGTAATCTTAAAATTCAGTCTTAGTTTGTAGGACCGTATAAGGTAAACCAGTCTGCAACGTAAAGATCGCTATGATGTCAAAAATGCCAGTAACACCGAAGGACAATAGGTGACTTCTACATCAGCCGAATCTATAAAAAATTATTATGTATGTTAATCGAATGAAGAAGAAAAGTCTAGACAGTAAGAATCAAAACGGAATAATTCAAACGAAATTTTGAAAAAAAGTTTGAGATACGTTTGATCAAATTAAAATATAAAACTTTATTTTCTGATATTTAAGAAGTTTTTATGCAATAAAACATTTCAACCTTTTCTTATACAACATTTATTAATTTTCAAAGAAAATGTAAAATATATACTTTATTGTTCTTTTTCTAAGGAATTTATTTTTTTATATTTTTTACATATTCCCTTAAAACCCATCAGTACAAAAGAAACATTTTAACGATTTCAAATAACATAAAGGGTGATTTATGAGTTTTATGTTATTTGCCATAACGTAACAACCCCAAATCATTCGTTTCACATTTTTAAAAGTTAAAACATAAAAAATACATCAATTTCCTTATTTTGAAATATAGAAGTTTGGTTTCTCCATTGTAATCCGTTTTAAGCATAGCAGAAAATAAATCATATTACTTTAAACGAATAACAATAAATGAAACGATAATTACATAATCCGTTCTGGGGATGTTTAATTATTTTTTATTTTTTTTAAAGGGGTTAAAACTGATATTTGGGGTATATTACAAAAAAAGCACAAAAGATTTTCACCCAATCGAAACTTACCATAAAAATATAAAATTAAATCAAAAAATTCCGTAAAACTTGCTTTCTTTTATTTTTTACAAATTCTCTACAATCAAATTAATTTGAATTCCTAAAAATTTGCTTAAATTATTTACGAAATTCACGAACGATGTTATGGGTTTGGTCAACACAATACTTAAAACTACGTTAAATTTCACAACATAAATTATTATGGTTACAGTTGAAAAATAAAATGACAATCAAAAAGTTATGCAAAAGTTTCATGTTTTCTTTTCACTTTATTCATTCTGCAATGCGTGACTCTGCATAATTAGTTAGGAATTTATGTATTTTTATATTCACATTTTTTTTTAATATTTTCCATCATACGTTTTAACTCGTGGATATACATTTTCCATTTTCTCTCAACTTAAAAGTTTCAATTGAAATCCACATAAAAAAATGATTTTTTAACTTTTTCGTTTTAAGTTGGATGGAGGAAAGCAGTTTTGCAATTAATGTTGTTATTTTTTTTTCAGAAATTATTAAAAGAATTGGTGTGTTGTTGAAATGCCGGAGGTTGGCTAGCCCTATTGTGTTGGGAACGTTAATTATTATTTGTAAGTCGGATACTATTGAACAAAAACACGCAATAAAATTGTGTTTCTTTTACGTAAACGAACGGAACCATTAAAGTGAAAAGTAAGTATGTATTGAGATTTATGATTCTTTTCTTCAGAATATAAATTTTGCCATCGTTATTAAAGTTGACATCAACTAGATTCAGCAACATTTTATACAAATTTTTTATTTTTTCATTTTAAATACCCATAAATTGAAATTTATTCACAAAAGTTGACAATATCATTTATTTAAGCGAAAACTGAAAATTTTTATTCTTCCATGAAACGAAAAAAAAAATTCTTGGAAACAAAACTTTTATTTCCAAATGTAAGATAAAATTTACAAAATTTCCAAGAAATAATTTCCAAAAAGCTTTCCTTATCATCTGACTTTCCTCTCTACTAAATTTACGTAAAAGGATAGTTTTTAATCCTGAACAAAAATATAAATTTTACATTTTTTTACCCAATGAAGCAAAAATTTAATTTTTTCGTTATTTCTGCTTTGTTTGCTAATTTAATATTTTATTTATCGTTGAATAAACATTAAAGCTTAAAAGCAGAAGAATAACAACAAACGAAAAAAGAACAGTTTCGCGTAGGGGATATTATCAATATTTAGACAATAATTGAAAAAGAGGAAAATCTATTTATGTTAAAAATTGTGCATCTGGCACAAATAAATATAAAATATAAATGATACAATAAGCAAGCATGCATACATGACGTAATCATTTTAAAAATCACAATACTTTTCCCTATATAATCATAATAGTATTTTATTGTTCTATTTATTTTGAGTTCAAAAGCGTTACATCAAATGAAAAAAAAATATAAATTTTTAAAACATGGAAAAACCTTTAATTTTCTTTTGTAGGGGTGGATTTAAAAAAATAAAAATTGTAATCAGTGAAACTGAATACAATGAGTTTAGAAATAAGATTCTATTATAATTATTAGAGTTCTTTTAATTACAGTAATTATTTTATAACAAGATTTATTTTGGTTTGTTCACCCTTAATTTAGAAATGTTTGTGATCTTTGGGAATTGTGTGAACAACTGCACATTTTGTTTTGTTTACAAAAACTAGGTTTGAATAATAAATTGATTGAGTTTAAACACGTTAAGTTGTTTAGTGGTGAGAATAATAACAATGCGTTTGTCTTTTAATTATCCAGCGTTTTACTGACATCCTAAACAATTTTCTTGGCAAATCTGTGAAGCTAAAAAAGCTCTCCAAGTTTTGGCACTATGTGTTCTGGAAACTGATTAATATGCAGTGTCATTTATTGTAATTTTCATACTTACTATTATTTGTCTAGCTCACTTTGATATTAGAAATATTCGTAAATATTTGTGCAATCTACTTTAGAGATTTTTAAATAAATATGTTTATTCCGCATATATAAAAAATATAAAATGTTGCATACAATATAACAGCAGTTGAATAACTATTTCTACGTAAGAAATTTGCTTTCGTGTTATATCATAAATTTTTCATTACAAAATTGAAGTATTCAAAATTGATTAAATGATATTTAATTTTCACAGAAACATAACGTGCGGTTGTTTCAACTATTTACTATATCGTTCTGTACAGCTTTCGAATCAATCTTGTGGTTTGATTGCCAAACCGGCCTTCGCGGCGAGGTGGAGACAACTGAATTTTGATTGGAAATAAAACATGTTTTTCTCAGTGGTGTAAAATATTGGTGTAAAATATAAAAACTTTGCCGCACTAGTGCGTATAGGCAAATATTAACCAGATATTTAAAAAATTTGTTTGATTGAAAACCTGATTGAATGGGTAGATGTTTTCTAATGTGTTGAAGTTAGCAGAAAAAATTGTAAATATTGCACAAAATGACGTATTTTTTTCAATTTTAGTCACCCAAAACGTTAAACCATAGTTATTGAATGAATGCAAAAAATTATCAAGACGAATTAAACAACATAAAATACATAGCCAGTAAAAACGGATATAAAAACGGAATAATTGACACATTAAATAGAAAACATAAAAACAAGAAAAATTTGCAAGCTCTAACAACATTGAGAAATGAAGAAAACTTAGCAAGCAAAAAATACATAGACGTAACATATAATAAAACAATTAAAAATAATACAAAAAACTTTAAAAAAACATATATTGCAGTTTACAAAAACAAAAATAAAATAGAAAATTACCTAAACACCAACAAAATCCAAACCTTAGACACAAGTGTTTATAAAATTTCCTGTGATGACTGCAGAAAATTTTTTATAGGTCAAACGGGGCGGTCCTTTACCAAAATATTTATTGAACACATCAGTGAAATTAATAAAAGTGATCCAAAATCCAGATATGCCGAACATTTAAAAATAGAAAAACACAAATACACCAATATCAACACAAATTTAACCATATTACATAAAAAAAGAAAAGGACAACATCTAGATAGATTGAAAGAAATAGAAATATATAAACATAAAAACAATAACAACATTTTAAATGATAAAATCAACACTAAAACTAACAAAATATATGACATAATAATAAAAAATAGCAGCTAAAATAGTATATAAGACCATAGTTTAAGCAAAAATTGTAATAATAATTTAAGAACTGAGGATGACGTAAGTCGAAATCGATATTCAATAAAACAAAAAATCAAATTCAAAATTGTTACTATAGGGAAATTATATTATTATTAATAAAATAAAAATTATAAATAAACATTAAAAAATTATATTTTTCAATATTGCATTTTAATTCAAAAGTGACAAATGCACACAAACAGTGAATAATATGGAAAACCATAATAACACATATAGTCATAGTTATTGGTTGTGTCCTATTATTAAGAGGGATTATGCCAGGTCAAGATAATACTACTCTTTACTCTTTCGTCAAGCGCTAGTGAATGGATCATTCATTATACTCACTGAAACGACCGTTGAAGTATTTCAACGGTGCTTCTGTCAATTTGTATATTTTCTTTGGTCAATTTTTTTTTAATTTAAAATTAATTAAACATTGAAAGATTTCTAAAAATTGGATATGATTCATGGAAAAGAAAATAACGAAAAGAAATAAATTTGACATATGGGCTGAAATCTGAAATTTTTATAAACATTTGGGTAAACATTTTACAAATTTTTCTCTTAACTGATAAAACTCTGGTGTTGAATAGAGGCGTAAGTTTGGTATGTAGCTTTACCACCTTTGGATGGTTAACTTGAAAACACAATTTAGTACAAAAGTAAAGGAAAAAGTGGTAAATGTGAAAATTGCTTTTGATAAAATTTTGTAAATTCTTAAATTTGAAGCATGCTACAGACCTACAATCAATTTTTCAATCAATTCAAAAAGAAATAAAATTTAGGGGGCTTTTACCCTAAATTTTATTTCGATTATTTTCGTTTTCGATTGATTGACAAATTTATTGTATGGTCTGTAGCCTGCTTTAGGTATTTGCCAGATGTAGTGTTTTTCCATGATGCTAGGTGAAAATAAATTTGTTTGATTTTTTTAATGCGCAGTATAATTTAGGATAAGTTTATTTTAATTGGTAAGTTACAAGCTTACATTTTTTGTAAATATCTAATAATTTTGTTTAAAGAGGAGTTAATTTTTTGAAAAAGTTGTGCAACTATTTTAGCAAAAACTCCTCCTTTGATGAGGTTCTGAAGCGAGGACGATCTTAGAACAAAAAAGATTTATAAGTTTTTGGTGTTTTCGAAACAGATTTTAATTAAGTTTTGTTCTTCATTCTGAAAGGAAACTCTTCCAGAACTTTTATATTTTTCGTATACAAAAAATTTAATTTTTTTTATAAAAAATACTGTTTGGATTTGTCGAACAAAATTGTTTTGTTTTGTTTGTTTTATGTTTATGTAAAATTTAAATTTCAGTTTTCTTTAATTATGCAAATGTAATGGTAAATGTGAAAAAAATAAAACACAAAGATTGATTAAACATCTCAGAAATTTAACTAGTAAAATTAAAACGAAATTAGTGATAGTAAAAAAAAATGTAACAGAATAGTGCACTATGTAATATCATATTTCAGTCACTAATAAGTACTAAATTGATTGAAATTAAACAGGATAAAGAAAAATAAGCAGTAATCGAAAAAAATAAAAAATAAAATAATTATTAGTTAAAGTTTTTTATGAACGACAAAAAACAAAAGAGGAACTGATGGATTTGTTTTTCACTACCCACGGCCCCAGCTGAGGATATTAGTCGGAAACAAATAAATATATTTTCAAAATGCTTAGAAATCGTACAAAATTGGCGCCCAACGTGAAACTCGAACCCACGACCCTGAGAATAAGAGTCACATGCACAATTATGTCTAATAATTGTGTCATCTTAACAACATAAGAGCGTAATTGAATTCTAGTGTATTTTAGTCTGATCAATTCTACAAACATATGTTTATCATACTCTTACTAAGTTAGTATTGAATGAATAACTTGTTATCTACGAACTTGGAAGGTGATTTACATCTAGTTGGTGTAACACTACTAATACTGATTAAGTTATAGAAATAAAGATAGAAAAAGTAAAAATATACATTCAATATAACATTCAAATAACATTTATATAATTTACAACCATGTTGGAAAATTAGAAACTCAACAACCCTGTATGTCAGATCAGTAGTAATTTCCCAAAGCCGGTGAGAATTCGAAATAATTTTTAGTCAAAATTTCGAAAGCAATTACCGGTCGAAGGAAATTCGTTTAAGAATTTTCTCCCAAAATAACATAACCTTTAATCATATTTTTGTAAAAAAAAAAATTATTGTTCGTGATAATTTGCCTAGGGAAATTATCAGTGTAATTGAAATGTGATTGGTCAAATTCAATTATGTCATGTCATTACATTTTAGAGATTTCGTTGGATTAAATTCATTAAATTCATTAAATTCAAATAAAAACAAAGCAAAAAGTTTTTAAAATAAAAGCCACAAAAATTTATAACAAAAAAAAATAAAAATAAACATTAAAAGAAGTTTATATGTTCATTTTTGTTTTTAATTTCGCCGTGAAAAAATAACAGTGTAAAATTTGCACAAAATGTAAATGCTTTCTTATACGAGTACATATCCATACTCTTGGGATATATTACTTTCTATATGTACTTGTTGTATATCCAACAATGGTTTAATATGATAAAAAAGATGGTGTTAACGAATCTATCGACATTTTAGTAATAACCGACATTTGTATTAGAATAGAAGTTGGAGGGTGAAATCAGTAAAATTTTTATAATAAAATTATATTAAATGACTATCTTAATTTCCTTTATTTCAACCGTTTGTATTTAAACAAAATGGGAAACATGTATTTAATTTGCTGTATCATATGAATATTAATAATAATCATAATCAACTGTTACCAATCATCTAAGAATGTGATTAATTGATTTTTATATTTTAACAAGCAATTACTGCTACCAGGATATAAACTCAGTTTTCCAATCTTTGTTTGTGTTTATTTTTAAGTTTTTGTCGATCCGTTAAATTAAAATTACTTATATTTCTTGGTTGTTTGCAGTAATTAAGTGTAAATAAATTTTTTGTATATACATATATCTACCAATTAATCATGCGGTTTCGTATGATGGGAAAAAGAAATAGTGGTAATTAATTTTAGTTTGATTAACAAAAAAAACTATAACAGTTACTTCGGTCTGAAAGACCTAAGTATTACATTGATGAGCTCAAAGTGAAATTCTTAACCCTAAGGACCTACTGATTCTAAAAAAGCAAAAAAAAATGTATGCCTGTCTGTCGGCCGGCCGTCCGTCACAACCGACGAAATCTAAAAAACCGTTGGACGGATTTCAAAATTTTTTTTACTTTCTAAAAATAGGTTTACTTAATGGGAAGAACCGAAAGGACGATGTGTTCGAAAACTGTAGTGTGTCAAAAAAATTGTCAAGTGTGTCAAAACAAGGATATTTGCATATTTTTTGCTTAAAAAACGTTCATTTTAAGTGATAACGAGTAGGAACATTGAATTTGGAGAAATCTTGATGGTCGGGATTGGTATGTGAGACCAAAATCTAGATTATTGCATTATAAGTTTGTCAAAAAAATATTGTCAAGTGTGTCAAAAGATAGATTTTTATATATTTTTTTACCCAATTTTTTGGAAAAAAAACAAAATTAATTATTTGTTAGAAATGAAATTTTATTATTAAAAAATCATTAAAAAATCATTAACTTGCTTAGAAGATCAACACAAACGTGATTCATATGTTATAATCATTTGAACTTTTAAGAAATATAAATTAAATTTTGCACCGAGATAGCTCAAAACTATATTTTAAAACTGAAACCACTGACTTTAGCATAAACAAAATATCACCTGAGAATCTCTTATATCACCGAAAAATATAAACCCTATTAATTAGCTAACAGAAAGAAATCAAGAACGAAATCCAAAAATTATACAATTCAAAAATACAATAAAAAAGCTTACATTAATTTTTCTTCAATGTTGTTCACGTCTTCGTTCATCTTATTTGATACCATCCTTTTAATCAACGAATTCCCAGACAGTTGGTCAAAATAAAACGTATTGCAGTTTCCTAATACGTATCCTTAACGGTGAACTCGTTCTAAACAATTTCCCCTTTTTAATACTGCGAACAAATTACATCATTCCTCTACAGGTTCCAATTTATCTCAATTCAGTGACTTTAACCATACATTTAAATATTTTTGTATCGGTTGGAAATCCATACAACATTCCACAACTATTACCATTTAATTGACTTTGTAACATTTTAATGTTTCCAAACTGTAAATAACTGCACGTAACACAACACGTCCAGATAACATTATTTTTGTTTGACAAAACTGCAAGCTTAAACTTTTTATTTTTTTGTGTTTCTGTCATTTTATACATATCAATAAATTTTCTTTTAGGCCAAAAAAAAAGACTCAATTCAAACTATCACAAAAACGAATTATGGTTAATTCTATTTTAATTTATAATCTAATTGATTTACAAAATTATACTGCCCAACGCCACCAGTATACCACATCATATCAAATGAACTTTGATAGATGTGGTATACTGGTTGAGCTACCATCGTATACTGATCTTTGTTTTATTAAATTTTCGTATTTTTATCTGATTTTTCTCTCCGATTTGAATTCCCCCACCAAGAGAAAACAAACTAAAGATACAGTGGTACCTCTGTAATGAGTCCACCGTTACAAAGCCAGAAGAACCGAGGACAATGATGGAGGCTACATCCTTGTCCGCTGATTCTTCCTGGAAGGAGGACTCATCACAAAGGCACCACTGCACTCTCAATCCACCCCCCCCGATGGAAAAACTCAAATCGGAAAGAAAAATCAAAATTTTCACAAAGATCCCCAAAATACTATATACAAAAAATGTAACCTATTTATTTAATTTCAGATATGCTGAAATTCAGAATTATATATATACCTAAAACTATTTATTGACGATAGCATCCCTAAATAAAATATCTATTTGTATTGAAAAATAAAAAATATTTAGAAATCGCTTAACTATTGGATGCACCGTCCTAACTCAAATATTGATTTACTTTTTTTTTAAAAAAATATAAAGAATATTTATTTAAATTTGGATGTTATTGCGTATTTAAAATAAATTATTTTATTTACTTAAAATTATTTATTACTAGAAAAATGACTTCATTTACAAAAAAAATTTTTATTTATTTATTCTCAAAAAAAAATTATTGTTTAATTACTAGTCAATTCTAAGAGAAATTATTTAATAAAAAAAATTTTTATTTATTTAATTTTCAGAAAAAATTGTTTTATTTATACCTAAAATTAACTTATCTAAAAAAAAGATTTATTTTATTTAATAAAACTATTTATTTAATTTTTAGAAAAAAATTGTTTTATTTATTTTATATTTTTATTCAATAATATAAGAGATTCCCAAGTTAGATTTGTTTGGAGACAACATAAGAGTAAGTATGGTTACAATATCCATTTTGTCTAAATTTGAATTCCCGCGCTCGCGAGCCCACTCCAACAATGCATGTGAGAACTGACTAGAAAAGCCCCTAACGACCAGATTCTACAGAACAGTTTCTCCCCAACCTAATAAAACAATCACAACTGTCACGATTAGACACTAGGTCCATTTCTACTGACCCAGTTGTGCTTGTTTAACCTACAAATTACAACTAAACCTAATGCGAAAGTTGAAGAACGCTCCCGAGCACCAGACTTCAACACCTAAACTCCATGAAAAACTGTCTATTGTAAAACTAAATGTAAAAAATGGAAAAGTTTTTGAATTTGTATGAGGTGAAGCCTCTGATCCTGAAAGCAAAAGTTCAATTGGTTCTTCTCCTCATTACACCGAAGAAGCCTCTGAGCAAAGAATGGTACTACTGGTTTGCACCTAAGTACAAACACAGCAACACCACTCCTCGTCCCTGAGGACTTCCTCGCTGAATGAAGAGAAGAAACCAATGTTCTTCGATCGCATAACCCCGATGGCCATAGGCGATCTAAGAACGACATCAATGTTAAAGAGTGAAGCTCTATGGATGGCTTTTTAAGCCTACCGCTGTAGAAAAGAGAATTTATACATTAACATAAAGTAAATAATACATAACTTATCCATCATCTAAATAATTTCTTATTTAAAAATGCTAAATCGAAACATGAAATATATAATATGTGTTAATAAAGTTTTACATGAAATTAATTAAATTTAATCTTCAGACTAGATAATAAATTGGTAATTTATATTATAAAAAAAATTACGATTATTTTAAATTTAAAACTAAGCTTACTAATTTTTAAGTTATTAATTCTAATATATTTGTTCAGGTCAAATTTTCATCGCTTTATTTATTGTATTCAAAACAAAAATAAATGTTAGCTAAAAATAATTATTTCTATATTTATCTTATTTTTTAAATTAATCGCAATAAAAAATAATTTTAAAAATAGTGGTAACTAAAATGGACTCATACGAGATATGTATACGTACGTCAGCGGATCAATATGATGAAAAATGTGGAGATATTGATCTGGATCTGGCTCACTCTATAAAGCTAATGGGAATTAATTCTATTGACATCCACTCCATAGTGTGAATAATACACAAATCAATACCTCGAAATTGTAGCTCACATTAAACCAATGACGAATATGGGGATCGCGTATGAGTGCATTGAAAAAAGCTAGCTAAACATTTACTAAATCTAACCATAATCAAAAAAAACACAATTAATTTCATATATAAATTAATTGCATCATCCAAAAAATAAGTCAACAAAAAAAAAACCCAATACTGGTTTTACCCAAAAATTACAAAAATTTATAAGAATATTATATGAATATCTTTGCCAAACCAAACCGGTTTGACAACCAACGCCTAAAACTGCGCCAAAAATATACAAAATCATTAATTATTTACTCATATAATTCAAATATAAAAAAAAACCCTTACAAAGCCCCAGGTCTTTGTTTCGAACGCCACGTATAATCATTTGAACTTTTAAGAAATATAAATTAAATTTTGCACCGAGATAGCTCAAAACTATATTTTAAAACTGAAACCACTGACTTTAGCATAAACAAAATATCACCTGAGAATCTCTTATATCACCGAAAAATATAAACCCTATTAATTAGCTAACAGAAAGAAATCAAGAACGAAATCCAAAAATTATACAATTCAAAAATACAATAAAAAAGCTTACATTAATTTTTCTTCAATGTTGTTCACGTCTTCGTTCATCTTATTTGATACCATCCTTTTAATCAACGAATTCCCAGACAGTTGGTCAAAATAAAACGTATTGCAGTTTCCTAATACGTATCCTTAACGGTGAACTCGTTCTAAACAATTTCCCCTTTTTAATACTGCGAACAAATTACATCATTCCTCTACAGGTTCCAATTTATCTCAATTCAGTGACTTTAACCATACATTTAAATATTTTTGTATCGGTTGGAAATCCATACAACATTCCACAACTATTACCATTTAATTGACTTTGTAACATTTTAATGTTTCCAAACTGTAAATAACTGCACGTAACACAACACGTCCAGATAACATTATTTTTGTTTGACAAAACTGCAAGCTTAAACTTTTTATTTTTTTGTGTTTCTGTCATTTTATACATATCAATAAATTTTCTTTTAGGCCAAAAAAAAAGACTCAATTCAAACTATCACAAAAACGAATTATGGTTAATTCTATTTTAATTTATAATCTAATTGATTTACAAAATTATACTGCCCAACGCCACCAGTATACCACATCATATCAAATGAACTTTGATAGATGTGGTATACTGGTTGAGCTACCATCGTATACTGATCTTTGTTTTATTAAATTTTCGTATTTTTATCTGATTTTTCTCTCCGATTTGAATTCCCCACCAAGAGAAAACAAACTAAAGATACAGTGGTACCTCTGTAATGAGTCCACCGTTACAATGTGATTAATGACCTTAGAAACAAAATTTTATCTTTGGAACAAAAGTTTGAAAATTACGAAAATATATTAAGTGACAACCGTTACCTAAAAAGTAAGGTTTTGGGACTTGAAACAACTCTAGCTGAATACGATCAACACTTAAGGTCGAATAATTTAGAAGTGGTTGGTTTTCCAGATTTGGTTAACGAAAACTTAAATGAAGTTGTCAAAACTATCTCTGTAGCTATAAATTGTCCAATACATGAAGATCAAATTGACAGTTGTCACCGAGTCCAATCCTATGACAGCTCAAGTGGCGATGATGAAAATATTCGTCCAAGAAATATAATAATAAAATTTGCTAATAAATCTACAAGAAACATTTTTCTTCGGTCATATCGGAAAACAAAACCTTTACCATTAAACAGAGTTAAAATTAATGATAATACAACTACTGCTAATGAAATTAAAACTAACATCTTTATCAATGAACATTTAACACCTAAAAATAAATTATTACTTACTACGGCTAAAAAAATTGGGAGACAAAACAATATAAAATATACATGGTCGAGTAACGGAAGTATTTTGATGAGAAAAGAGGACAATTCTAAAGTTTACAAAATAAATCACATTGACGAAATATATCATCATTTTGAACTTGAAAACGTCCAACAGTAAGTTAAGTAACAGTTGCTTTATTCATCTGAATATATATTACGAAATTTTATCAATTTCAATTAATTGCCTTCTCATTCATTTCAATTACTACCCAAAATCATTAATCTCGTCATCATTAACATCAGTATTATTATACCTAACGTTTTCGTTTAAAATACCAATCATTGATTTATATGTATTAACCGAATTAATTAATGGAGGTTTCATTGCTTTATCAGAACTGCCGTGGATTACGGAGTAAAACAAAAGATTTTTATATGAATATTTTAGCCCAGGATCATGACATAATATGTTTAACAGAATCTTGGCTAAATGAATCAGTTTTGACCACAGAACTTTTTGATACCAGGTATAATGTTTTTCGAAGAGATAGGGATTACGCAGCTAGTCATCAACAGCGAGGAGGTGGCGTACTATTAGCAGTTAAAAATAATTCTTTTAGTAGCATTAAATGTTCGGGGGTTTGGAACTCTACGACTGAGGATATTTGGGTCACAGTTCAAACAAACTCCAACATCATTCACATTTGCGTTTGCTACATTCAACCAAATGGTCCTTTGAATGAATTAGAAGATCACCTGCAGCATGTCGAAGCAGTCTTAGATCAGAACCCTGATGACATTTTAATTATTTTAGGCGACTATAATATGCCTAATCTATTTGATGTTAATGGCTCAACTTCCAACGTGAACACTTTAAGAAGCGAAAAGTTTACTGACACTTTCAATTACTGTGGGTTTCAGCAACATTCTAAAATTGTAAATAAAGGGTCAAAAATTTTGGATTTGATATTAAGTAATTATGATTCAATAAATGTTAACAAATCTACCAATTACTTAGTATTAGAAGACAACCATCATCCTGCTTTAGATGTCATTCTTGATTTGCCTTACGATTCAATGCAAATTAGATCTGCTTTTATTGATAGTTCTAAACAATATAATTTTAAAAATTTTAATTTTGATTTGATTTTTAAATATTTGGAAACTGTTAATTTTAATTCAATATTTGTTTATGCGAATGATAATCACTGTGATATTACAAACCTTGATAGTATGTTGGAAAATAATTTATTACTAGGTGATTTGGATTTGTCTAAGTCTTTATCTAATTTTTATAAGTTGATTTTTACCATTTTAGATTTGCATGTTCCTGTAAAAAAAATTAAAACGAATTTTCGTTTTCCGATATGGTTCTCAAAGTTAGCAATTAAATTGTATAAGAAAAAAATGAAATTTAATTTGAAATACAAAAAGTATGGGAAACCAAATGATTTGTTAAGCTTTAAAAAATTAAGATCTCAATTGAAATTTAAAATGAAACAGGATTACGGTAATTATATTAATCAAATTCAGCAGGATATTTGTTCAAATTCAAGACATTTTTGGAAACATATCAATAATAAGAAAAAATCTTCATCTCAATATCCATCGACTATGGTTTACGACGGTATGGACTTGCAAACTGAGCCTGAAATTGTAAATGGTTTTGCAAATTTTTTCCAACGGAATTTTGCTGACCGTAATACTGTCAAAATTCCGATTTCCAACTGTTCCACAACTGAAATATCAAGCATCAAAATATCACCGAATGATATTTATGATTTGTTGAATAATTTGGATTTAACTAAAAACCCTGGTCCTGACAATATCCCTTTAATTTTTCTGAAAAGATGTGCTCCATATTTAACATTTCCATTATCAATTCTTTTTAATTCTTCGTTGTACCAAGGTTGTTTTCCTGAATTATGGAAACATTCATACGTAACACCAATCTTCAAAAGTGGTAAGAAAAATTGTATATCTAATTATCGTCCTATATCAATAATATCACCTATTCCCAAGTTATTTGAAAAAATTATAACAAAGAAGCTAACTGATGTGTTTAAAAAAACGATTTTAAATGAGCAACACGGTTTTCTTCAAGGAAAGTCAATTGAAACTAACTTGTATCTGTTCTCTGAATATATACGTAATGCGCTTGATAAAAGAGTACAGGTTGATGTGATATTCACGGACTTTGCTAAAGCGTTTGACCGAGTGTGTCATGATACACTTATTCATAAACTAGGCAACATGGGATTAGGTGGTTCCTTGTTGAGATGGATTGATAGTTATCTAAGAATGAGAACCCAACGAGTTTGTATAAACCATTTCGAGTCAAATCCTATCATGGCTTCATCAGGTGTGCCCCAGGGATCACATTTGGGTCCACTCTTGTTCTTACTATTCCTTAACGACATTGATAAGTGTTTTCTGAATACTTCGTTCTTGCTCTTCGCTGATGATCTTAAGTTGTTCTGTAAAGTTAGATGTGAAGACGATCGCAAACTATTGCAGGAAGACCTTGATCGTTTAGCTAACTATTGTGCTCTTATCAACTTGAACCTCAACATCAACAAATGCCACTCAATGTCATTTTATGGTCGAAGGAAAAACATTCTTAAATTTGATTACTTCCTAAATAACGTGAAGCTTTTAACTATTAACAATACAAAAGATCTTGGTGTCATCTTTACTTCTGACTTTTCCTTTGCATTACACATTGAATATATATGCGGACGTATGTATAGAATGTTGGGTTTTGTTATGCGTACTTGTAATGATTTTAATTCTCTACGCCCACTACTGTTGTTATACAATAACTTAATACGATGCCATATGGACTTTGCATCTTTAATTTGGTTCCCACACCATTTTAAATACATTATGATGCTGGAAAGAATACAAAGGAAATTTGTTAAACATTTATTTTATCGTGGATTTCTGCATAACATCTCTTACAATTTTAACTACCATGCTTATCTTGCTTACTTAGAACTTGAACAAATAACCGAAAGAAGAAAACGTTTTGATCTGATTTTTGTATACAAAGTTTGTAACTCGCTTATCGAGTGTCCAGAAATTCTTGGCATGTTAAATTTCAATATACCTCGTCGTTCAAATAGAACTATTGTAACTTTTTGTATAAAAAACAGTAATTCAAATTTTAGTTATTTTTGTATCTCAAACAGGTTAATGAGGAATTTTAACATGTTTGGTAAACATTTAGATCTTTTTAATACTCCCTCACTTCAAAGGTTTAGAAGCTTGTGTTCACTTTTTTAAATTATCACTAGTGCTGTTTAGTTTAAATTATTTTTTTACTTTAAATTCTTTAAATTTTTTTAGTTAACGTATTAATTATTGTCTGTTAGTGTGTAGAATAGTAAGATTGTTAACCATGTAAAGATAAACATTAAGTTGAATAAAAAAAATAAAGTTTAAGTAACTAACAAACAAAGAAAACCAAGAATTGTAATACTAATTGGCAAACAAATACATACATAAAATGAAATAATGATTAGATGAGTTAAATATTAATCAGTAAGACGCATAAACAAATAAATTAAGTAATTAACAAGCAATCAAAATCAATAATTGTAATAGTAATTAGTAATAATATACATATATAAAAAGAAAAATAAATATTAAAAATTAAGTTATAAACAAATAGTAAAACCAAAGAAAATGAAAAGAAAAAAACAAAAAAAGAAAAGAAAAGAGAAAATAAAACAAAAAGAAAAAAAAACAAAAATTAGATTAATTAATATATTAACGCTATAAACTCAATCATTACAAATCGACAAACCTAAGTTTATTAAATCAAATACTGTGATAACTTTATATAATTTTGAAAAATAACAAATGTTTTTAAACTTAAACACAACAAATATTACAATAATAATAATAATAATAATACATTAGAATTAAGTATACATGTATTGGGAGATACTCCTGTTTTTGTATTAATGTAAAATAAAATAAAATAAAATTATTATTATTGAGGATTATGGCATTATAAGTTTGTCAAAAAATGTTGTCATGTGTGTCAAAAGAAAGTTTTTTATTTATTTTTTTACGCAATTTTTTGGAAAGTAATTAAATTAATTATTTGTTTGAAATGAAATTTTATTATTATTATTGAGAATTATGGCATTATAAGTTTGTTAAAAAAATAATGTTGAGTGTGTCAAAAAATGATTTCCTTTATTTTTTTAGCCAATTTTTGGGGAAAAAAATGTAGTTGTTTTTATGACGTAAATGTAATTGAAAAGAAATAGGACATGAAAATTTTTGAATCTGTTATAGTTTTTGAAATATTTTTGGAATTTTGAAAAAAGTTTGTATTTTTGATTTTGTCATAATTTTTGCAATATTTTTAGAATTTTGGAAAAGGTTTGAATTTTTAAGAATTTTTGGAATATTATTGGAATTTAGAAAAAGTTTAAATATTTGATTTTATTCTAATTTTCGGAACATTTTTGGAATTTTGAAACAAGTTTCAATTTTTGATTTTGTTATAATTTTAGCAATATTTTTAGAAGTTTTGAAAAAAATTTTAATCTTTGATTTTCTAATAATTTTTGGAATATTTTTAGAATTTTGAAAAAAGTTTGAATTTTATTTAATTTTTACAATATTTTTGGAATTTTGTTAGATATATGAATTTGTGATTTTGTAATATTTTCTCGAAACGGTAAATTAAGAGGTTTTTAAGTAGTTTGCTGAGTGTATCATCTTTTTACTAAATTATGTTAATTTACGATCTGTTATAATTTTCCGGCAACGTATTGATGTTTTGTGTTAGTTTTGTAATAAATTTCTAAACAGAGATAAAAAAATACTTATACTTTAACAAAGAGTTATCTTCGATTTACACCGCTGCCCAAAACTAAAATCCACGTCTTCATAAAAGTTTTTTGCCGAAAACTATATCAAAATCCTTAACCCAGACCGAAGTCTTGATATCTCAGAGCTTGAGATTTCAACCCCTCCATATTTCATTTCTTATTTTGATTTAAAAACAAAATTTTTCATTAAATTATCGGTTATGTGCTTATTTGTGAGCTTGCTATTTTTTTATTAATACGAAATATTTCAAATGGTGTTTCGTTTTCATTTATAAACTTTTCCTCCATATCAATATAGTTTTCATGTAATAATTTTAACAGTTTTATCAAATCTATCCCACATCCAAACTATATTTTTTCAATCAAGTTTTTTATGGTATGGTTGTCAGACTTAATTAATCAAATTTGTTATACTTTTCCGTTTTGAAATAAAAAAAATCTAAAATACCAAAATTAAAAGTAAATTTAATACTATAACAACCCTTAATTGATTTTGAAAATCCCTCGAATAAAGAAAAAGCAAACTTGATATCCATATCAAATTGATTTTCGATTATATTAGGATTATAAAAAAGTTTTTTAATTTGATTTTTTATTATCAAGTAGAAAAATCATCTTCATAAATTAACATGAAAAATTTTTAAATCATAAAAAAATCATAAATAACACGTTCAACACTTTGGTTGATATTAGACGGTTTGAAATGATTTGTCAGTTTAAAGTTTAAGATATTTTCAGGTAGAAAATGATCTTCACATTAAAATAGTATATTTTCCTACAAGAGATGAAAACATTGTTTTTTTCGTGAGTAAAAATTTGTTCACGAGACGCGCTGGCGTCGAGTGAGACATGTTTACGAACGAAACACGTTTTTATCTCGCGTAGGAAATGCAATTTTTTCTATATATATAATCGATATTTACTATAAATTATAAAATTAGAAATCGACAACATAACATTAAAAATTCATATTCTATTTTTTCATGGTTGCATTGTTTAAAAAAATTTGCAAAATTATAGGAAAAACCATAGCACCTACAATTTGTTATTGTTTCTACACTAGTGGAAAAAGAACCCATTTTCACAGGGCATTAAGCGTGATGAAAATAGACTTTTCATATGCTATCATAGAAATTTTTTTTTTTAAATTATGTGTAGAAAGATAATGATCGTTTGTGATTCCATCGTTCGTTTGGTGTTAGAATAAGGGATCATTGTGATGGGCAGGTGTTAGAATTTTAAAGCGAGATAATTGGTTAACATATAAGTTTTAAGATCTGATTAATTGTTTTGTAATTTTTCATGATTATTTGTTAAAAATATAGTGTACATCAACAGAGTTTACAAATTTTATTTTATTCGAGCCCTCATTTCATTCCTCAAAATATTATTCATAAATTAAAATGCTTACGATTTCAATATCGTTCTTACTTGTAAGAATAAAATTTTTGTTTTTTGATTTCACTCCTTTGGAGTAAATTATATTTTTCTTTTCTTTCATTGCATTTGCAAAAGAAGAAAATTAGTACCTTTTCGTCATTTTTCTTATTCTTTTTTCTAACAATACATGCATAATTGAAAAAAAAATATTTATTTTTTAAATGCGTGAGTTTTTGAAAGAAAATATTTATTTCAATTTCGGATTAAGAACGATATTTTATTGTTTTCACTCCTGTATGTAACTAAAAAAATATAATGCTCCTAATTATATTTTTTAAGTTACTTTCTTTCAAAAAACAAAGTAAAGCAATGATATAAGAAGCGTTTCAAACTCTAAAATCATATGATAAAGTTTTATACAAACAGTGAAAATAAATTAAATAACTTCTCTTGCACCATGATATGTTTAAGATACTTTTTATGGAAGTACAACAGTTTCTTTATTTCTAAGCTGCTGAGTTGACTAGCCCAAATTGTTTATTGATTAAACTTCAGAAATCAAAGTTGTTTCTCCGTGATTTGATTAGTTATTTACCTGTAATTGAAAAAAAAACTTTTATTAATTTACAGTTAATACTTTTGGATGGATTTTATACCACTGGTACCTGGCAAACAAGATGAATAATTGTAAATAAAATTTCTTGTCAACTGTAAAATATTAAAACAAGAAATTTTATTTGCAATTGTTAATATTTTTGTTTTAATAATTAACAATGACTTGCTTTGTGCGAACTGACGAAATAATTACAGATGACAAATATTAACTGTCAAAATTTTGTCTTTTGGAATTTATATTCACCATAACGAAACGTCAAAATTTGGTATAGCTTTTTAGCATCATCAAATTGTGACAGTAGGCATAACAAATTATTTCAGCAGGAACAACAATTTATTACATAAGTTTTTTTATGTGCCCAAAGTAATATTTATATTAGTACTAGCGGGACCCGGCGTGCTTTGCTACGCCTATAAATAAAGTTTGTGTGTATACATTTTGTTGACGTAGCAATAATTTCAAAAAATAGTAATGAGAAATGGTTTTCTATTTTTTTTTTTCAATATGCATGTAAAAGGATCAGCACTCTAGTTGATCAGTAAAATATAAAAAAATAGTATTATATATAAAACAAAGAATATATAAAAAATACGCGATTATATAAGTTTTCAGGTGTGTAATCTATTTAGAACATTATACGGAACAAAAATCGATTCACAAATTTTCACAGTGCTCATGCGGTTTAATATACGCTTTCTTTACCGGTAGGTTACTAAAAACGTTGCAAAAAATTTTGATCGGTATATGATTTTATGGTCAGCAAGTGCAGTAAGAATAGCGACAATACATTCGATGAAGGTATAGAAGAAGTGATGCAAAAAAGGAATAAAAGAAGTGATGCAAAAAAAATCAAAATTATTTGGAAGTTTTTGTATATGAATTCATAGGATTTGAATTCATAGGATGAGAAATATTTCTATTTAGTCAACATTTTAAGTCATTTTAAAGTCATTATTATTGAATGTTGCAAATCAATGCGAAACTAATATCTTACACACGGTTAATATATTGGCATATATGTTCCATAAATGGACAACATTAATGGAATATTAATTTTTAAGCGAATTTGTGAGTAATTATTGCTCAAAGTAATTATTAAAAGTATTATTATTATAAGTAATTATTGTCGGGATTGAACTCACGCTCATCAGAGACATCATAGTTCAAAGCCATCTTACAGACTCAGCCACAGTGGATGAAACAACAACGAAACATATTTCAATTTTCATGTTCAGATAATTTCTAAATTGAAACTTCATTATCGCATATTTATTTAAATTGAATTCTTCATCTGTGATTATACAATTGTAAATTGTATTTGTTCCCGACACGAAACACACAAAAACTATTTTAAAGAAGTTTTTCTGAGAGAAAATAAAAAATGCTTTAAAATTGCAAAACTCATGTGAATTAAAATAATTACTTTAGCTTAATCACTCTAAAAATCTCTAAAAACTATTTATTTTACACCAAATAGTGTAAACCTTTTGTTTATTTAACATTATAACCCGTCGCATATTGTCGGTATCTCATAAGAAAGAAAATTCAAGAAAACTCGTCTTGAGTTGTTGATGGTCATTGCAAAAGCGAGTCGCATTGGAAACTAAACGTTTGAATTCAAATGCCATATCTGTTGCGATCATTGAAATACTTAGCAACAGTACATCTTCCACTTTGAATTTTCCATTCAAAATTGTAGCTTCAACGACATTGTTCATCATCTTTTTCACCTAAAATTTCCAAAAAAATGTGCTATTTCAAAATATTTGACATTTTATTTTAATAAAATATTATACATTCATTTTTCTATTTCATAAAATTATATTCAACGAAAAAAAACATTGATCAAAGCAAGCTACGCGCATAAACCGATATTTAATAAAAAACCAATTAAAATAATTATCACCAATCACCAATGAAAAAATAATACACGACAATTGGAAAAAGCAAGCGTTGTGTATTTGGAAAACTTTAACATTAAAACCAATTTTTTAAATACAAATACGGCACCATCTATTGGCTAACCCAAATTTATGAGGCGTATATCACACTATCTATATATTGGTCAATAAAAAAAATTTGACATGAAATTGTAGAGTTGACGTTAACTTTAACTTAACCGTAACTTAAAACTCTATACAAAATTTTGATTTAAGGTTGGTAAGATATTAGGTATTCTTTGACGTTTGATTTGATATTAATTTTGGTTTTGTAATCAATTTTATAAATCAATCAATGCTTTAAAAGTAACAAACTGATTTCACAATCAAAATTTAAAATAATAAATTTCGAAATAAACATTTGATACAAAATTTAAAAATAAAAAAATTTATTTTCATATTAATTTTATGCTAATATTTGGCTTTAATTAAAGTCGCTCTTTTTATATCTTTTGCATTTTTTAATAAATAAAATTTTATTTTTATGGACACTTGCAATTAAATATTAGTTACTAAACGTCAAAAAATCCTTAAGATAGAATGAAATGAACTTTACGTTAAGTTAACGTTAAGTTTACGTACCGACTATAAATGTTCTAGTGCATTTTCATACATTTGTACTTGACGTTAAGTTAAAGTTACCGACAATAAATCAAGCATAAAGGTTGTAAAATAAACTTTGCTAGTTTTTCATCCAGTTTTGATGACAATTTTTTTACCTCTAATCGTTCTATTTTAATTAGCAATACGTATAAGAGTATTTTTTAATTTGATAATGATTTTTGTAAATTAACATTGAAGACCAATGAAAAATTTAAAAAAATTATTGTTTTCTTTATTTTTACTCCTATTTTTATTTAAACTTTATAAAAACCAATACACTAATTTTTTACAGATTTCGATACTTTATAGCACTACTATAATTAATATATAACCTCCACAAAATTGTTAATAATCTTTGGTAACGTATTTGACATAGCATAATATGCTTTTCGTTTATTATCAAATATAAAACAAAACTTTTTTACTAAAACAAATTTGATAGTCTAATAATGGCCTTATATGAAGTTAAGGCGCGCTATACACCTGAGCTAAACTATAAAAAAAAGCGAACTATGTTTTTAAAAAATAATGTATATAACGTAATTATGAAAAAAACATTACCGAAACAAAATATTTAAAAAAGAAAAGAAAAACGGAAACATTACATTTTTTTGAAAAAGCTTTATTCGCATTAAAACATTACTTTTTTAAAAACATAGTTCGCATATTTCGCATAGTTTAGCTCAGGTGTATAGCACGCCTGAAGTTTACTATCAATTGAATAAATTGATTTACGCTGCCATCTGAAAGTTGGCATATGAACAATCCATATTTAACATTTAATATACAATTAAAAAATATTTAGGCATTTAATCAAGATAATAACTATCCTATCTCTCAAGCTGGACCATCATACACACATTGTTCAAAATTTCATTAAGATTGTTACGGAGTTCATCGCGGACAAACATCGTGACACGTGATTTTTATATACATAAGATTATTCTTAAGTCGCTCAAACATGAAAATTGCCAAAATTTCCCATACAAACTTGTATGAAAAATTTAACTTATTTTCGTATTTCTTTTACGGACAGAAGAAAATAAAGTATTTTATATATTATGCTCAATATTGTCAGTAATTGTCAGTAATAGTTCATAAAGAAACTTAAATTATTTAATTGTAGTATAATAAGAAATTTCATAGATAATTTTTAAAATTATTCAAGTTGTGTTTTGAATGAAATCCCATATAAATTTTATTGAATTTATTCTCTTTTCCCCCTTTTGCAGCGCCAAAAGAAATTTAAATTATTTAATTGTAGCAAAATGAGAAATTTCATAGATAATTTTTAAAATTATACAAGTTGTGTTTTGTATGAAATCCCATATAAATTTTATTGAATTTCGTTTCTTTTCCCCCTTTTGCAGTGCCATTGCAGCAAATACCGGAACAAAATAATCGCTCAATAACATATGATAGTCTATATGGGCCCTACATGGATGATTAAAAAGTCGATAAAGCAGGTTTGACAGTAAATTAATTAATTTACGCCGCCATCTGAAAGTTTGCTAATGAACTATCCATATTTAACATTTAATTCGTAATTAAAAAATATTTAGGCGTTCAATCAAAATAATAACTATCCTATCTCTCAAGTTGGACCATTATACACACACTGAACACAATTTTATTAAGATTGTTTACGTTGTTGCGGAGTTTATCGCGGACAAACATCGTGACATGTGATTTTTATATATATAAGATGTTAAATATGGATTGTTCATATGCCAACTTTCAGATGGCAGCGTAAATCAATTTATTCAATTGATAGTAAACTTCAGGCGTGCTATACACCTGAGCTAAACTATGCGAAATATGCGAACTATGTTTTTAAAAAAGTAATGTTTTAATGCGAATAAAGCTTTTTCAAAAAAATGTAATGTTTCCGTTTTTCTTTTCTTTTTTAAATATTTTGTTTCGGTAATGTTTTTTTCATAATTACGTTATATACATTATTTTTTAAAAACATAGTTCGCTTTTTTTTATAGTTTAGCTCAGGTGTATAGCGCGCCTTAACTTCATATAAGGCCATTATTAGACTATCAAATTTGTTTTAGTAAAAAAGTTTTGTTTTATATTTGATAATAAACGAAAAGCATATTATGCTATGTCAAATACGTTACCAAAGATTATTAACAATTTTGTGGAGGTTATATATTAATTATAGTAGTGCTATAAAGTATCGAAATCTGTAAAAAATTAGTGTATTGGTTTTTATAAAGTTTAAATAAAAATAGGAGTAAAAATAAAGAAAACAATAATTTTTTTAAATTTTTCATTGGTCTTCAATGTTAATTTACAAAAATCATTATCAAATTAAAAAATACTCTTATACGTATTGCTAATTAAAATAGAACGATTAGAGGTAAAAAAATTGTCATCAAAACTGGATGAAAAACTAGCAAAGTTTATTTTACAACCTTTATGCTTGATTTATTGTCGGTAACTTTAACTTAACGTCAAGTACAAATGTATGAAAATGCACTAGAACATTTATAGTCGGTACGTAAACTTAACGTTAACTTAACGTAAAGTTCATTTCATTCTATCTTAAGGATTTTTTGACGTTTAGTAACTAATATTTAATTGCAAGTGTCCATAAAAATAAAATTTTATTTATTAAAAAATGCAAAAGATATAAAAAGAGCGACTTTAATTAAAGCCAAATATTAGCATAAAATTAATATGAAAATAAATTTTTTTATTTTTAAATTTTGTATCAAATGTTTATTTCGAAATTTATTATTTTAAATTTTGATTGTGAAATCAGTTTGTTACTTTTAAAGCATTGATTGATTTATAAAATTGATTACAAAACCAAAATTAATATCAAATCAAACGTCAAAGAATACCTAATATCTTACCAACCTTAAATCAAAATTTTGTATAGAGTTTTAAGTTACGGTTAAGTTAAAGTTAACGTCAACTCTACAATTTCATGTCAAATTTTTTTTATTGACCAATATATAGATAGTGTGATATACGCCTCATAAATTTGGGTTAGCCAATAGATGGTGCCGTATTTGTATTTAAAAAATTGGTTTTAATGTTAAAGTTTTCCAAATACACAACGCTTGCTTTTTCCAATTGTCGTGTATTATTTTTTCATTGGTGATTGGTGATAATTATTTTAATTCGTTTTTTATTAAATATCGGTTTATGCGCGTAGCTTGCTTTGATCAATGTTTTTTTTCGTTGAATATAATTTTATGAAATAGAAAAATGAATGTATAATATTTTATTAAAATAAAATGTCAAATATTTTGAAATAGCACATTTTTTTGGAAATTTTAGGTGAAAAAGATGATGAACAATGTCGTTGAAGCTACAATTTTGAATGGAAAATTCAAAGTGGAAGATGTACTGTTGCTAAGTATTTCAATGATCGCAACAGATATGGCATTTGAATTCAAACGTTTAGTTTCCAATGCGACTCGCTTTTGCAATGACCATCAACAACTCAAGACGAGTTTTCTTGAATTTTCTTTCTTATGAGATACCGACAATATGCGACGGGTTATAATGTTAAATAAACAAAAGGTTTACACTATTTGGTGTAAAATAAATAGTTTTTAGAGATTTTTAGTGTGATTAAGCTAAAGTAATTATTTTAATTCACATGAGTTTTGCAATTTTAAAGCATTTTTTATTTTCTCTCAGAAAAACTTCTTTAAAATAGTTTTTGTGTGTTTCGTGTCGGGAACAAATACAATTTACAATTGTATAATCACAGATGAAGAATTCAATTTAAATAAATATGCGATAATGAAGTTTCAATTTAGAAATTATCTGAACATGAAAATTGAAATATGTTTCGTTGTTGTTTCATCCACTGTGGCTGAGTCTGTAAGATGGCTTTGAACTATGATGTCTCTGATGAGCGTGAGTTCAATCCCGACAATAATTACTTATAATAATAATACTTTTAATAATTACTTTGAGCAATAATTACTCACAAATTCGCTTAAAAATTAATATTCCATTAATGTTGTCCATATATGGAACATATATGCCAATATATTAACCGTGTGTAAGATATTAGTTTCGCATTGATTTGCAACATTCAATAATAATGACTTTAAAATGACTTAAAATGTTGACTAAATAGAAATATTTCTCATCCTATGAATTCAAATCCTATGAATTCATATACAAAAACTTCCAAATAATTTTGATTTTTTTTGCATCACTTCTTTTATTCCTTTTTTGCATCACTTCTTCTATACCTTCATCGAATGTATTGTCGCTATTCTTACTGCACTTGCTGACCATAAAATCATATACCGATCAAAATTTTTTGCAACGTTTTTAGTAACCTACCGGTAAAGAAAGCGTATATTAAACCGCATGAGCACTGTGAAAATTTGTGAATCGATTTTTGTTCCGTATAATGTTCTAAATAGATTACACACCTGAAAACTTATATAATCGCGTATTTTTTATATATTCTTTGTTTTATATATAATACTATTTTTTTATATTTTACTGATCAACTAGAGTGCTGATCCTTTTACATGCATATTGAAAAAAAAAAATAGAAAACCATTTCTCATTACTATTTTTTGAAATTATTGCTACGTCAACAAAATGTATACACACAAACTTTATTTATAGGCGTAGCAAAGCACGCCGGGTCCCGCTAGTTTAATATACAATTAAAAAATATTTAGGCATTTAATCAAGATAATAACTATCCTATCTCTCAAGCTGGACCATCATACACACATTGTTCAAAATTTCATTAAGATTGTTACGGAGTTCATCGCGGACAAACATCGTGACACGTGATTTTTATATACATAAGATTATTCTTAAGTCGCTCAAACATCAAAATTGCCAAAATTTCCCATACTTGTATGAACTAACTTGTAACTTGTATGAAAAATTTAACTTATTTTCGTATTTCTTTTACGGACAGAAGAAAATAAAGTATTTTATATATTATGCTCAATATTGTCAGTAATTGTCAGTAATAGTTTATAAAGAAACTTAAATTATTTAATTGTAGTATAATAAGAAATTTCATGGATAATTTTTAAAATTATTCAAGTTGTGTTTTGAATGAAATCCCATATAAATTTTATTGAATTTATTCTCTTTTCCCCCTTTTGCAGCGCCAAAAGAAATTTAAATTATTTAATTGTAGCAAAATGAGAAATTTCATAGATAATTTTTAAAATTATACAAGTTGTGTTTTGTATGAAATCCCATATAAATTTTATTGAATTTCGTTTCTTTTCCCCCTTTTGCAGTGCCATTGCAGCAAATACCGGAACAAAATAATCGCTCAATAACATATGATAGTCTATATGGGCCCTACATGGATGATTAAAAAGTCGATAAAGCAGGTTTGACAGTAAATTAATTAATTTACGCCGCCATCTGAAAGTTTGCTAATGAACTATCCATATTTAACATTTAATTCGTAATTAAAAAATATTTAGGCGTTCAATCAAAATAATAACTATCCTATCTCTCAAGTTGGACCATTATACACACACTGAACACAATTTTATTAAGATTGTTTACGTTGTTGCGGAGTTTATCGCGGACAAACATCGTGACATGTGATTTTTATATATATAAGAAGATATATATTATATATATTTATTAACAGCAAACATAAATATTAAGAAGTTTTTCACCTTATGTCAAAATTTTGTTTTTACAAATTTCATCTTCACCAAACACTTTGTTCTGTCAAATAATTGTGAGTTCGCACAAAGCAATTATCAACAATTATTAACAATTTTGAAAGTAAAATACAAAAGATAATGTTGTCATTAAACTCCTAGTACAAATTTAAACATATATGGGTCAATGGAATGAAGTCCGTAAACTAATAAAATAAACATACGGAAACTAAAACAGCAACTTTTAAACGCCGCTATCCGTTAGAGTTCGTCGTTCTTTATGATGAAACGACGACTTCACTTAAAATCTTTCAATGATAAAGAATTAAGTTTACTTTATAACATGGATATGGGACTTCATGGATATTTTATCAAATCCTTTCTATAAGTCAAAAATCCCACGATCAACCTACAAAGCTCCACGTAATTACGTATTTTTACAAAATTTGGTTTAAACTGAAAATTCAGCTAGTTGAGAAAACCGACGAAATAAGCAAATTTATATTAAATTCAATAAAATGTATGTATGAAAGCAAGTAAGGAAATGAAAATAAGGTAAGTTTATCGTCACATAATATCAATAAAATTTATGGAATAACTTAAGTTATAGCAACATTTCTAAGAACAAAGTTTAGATTTATTTTATTTTAGTTTGTGGTTACTGTTAGTAAGTTCTAAAATTAAGACGGACACGAAAAAAAAAAATTATAACAAAAACTGTAAAATTATCTGACCTTTCAAATAAAAACCCTACCCCCACTCAGTGAATGTAGAAAAAAATACTTCTTTTTAAACTTCAAACTTCTAGTCCCTCAAAATTGAATTATGAACACTAGAACCATCGTTAAATTTTGCATTTAAAATTTTTCAAATTTTCTAGCAGCACTATTTTTTAAACGGTTTTCTTTATTAAGGTCAGATCTTAGGCGAGGGAAGGTCAATGGTAATTTTTTTTAAATTACAAAGAAAACATTGAGGAAGAAAATTTTAAAATAATTTTTAAATCATAGGCCTTTAATACGATACCCAACTTGACCCGGTACCAACACAACCTCAAATGAATCAATGCACATAAAATGAATGAAACATTATTTATTTTGGGATTTATTATTTTGTGTTTGCACGCGAGTTTTACAGCCACTTAAGCTTTTGATCGATAGAATTTATAGGTAATGAAATAATCGATTAAAAATGAACTCCAAGCCCGAGACGATGCAGCATCAATAAATTTAAAAGATGTAAATTAATTGCAGCTAACACAATATATTTGTCACAACAACTGTTATAAGTTTTTCAGTAATTGATATTTGACACTTAGCCCCAAAAAAATTAAATTTTTAGCACAGAACCAAACAAAAATTCTAAATCAATTTCTTTTATATATGAGTCCATAAAACTGAGTTGATAAACTCCCGAAACAACACTCCAAAAATTCACGATCATCAATATTGACATAAAAACAAGAAATTAATTAAACGCCCACAATAATAACTTTACGTTACCCCTAACCAATATAAAATAAAAATAAAACCAACTGTTCATCTGATACCAATCATCGCTATTAAAAACATTCATAAATTAATTAATTTTAACTCAGCACAACACAATACCTTATTAAATTAGCTAAACAAAAAACATTAATAATAGCTATAAAAATATCATAGTCATTATCATTATAACAACAATTTCAGCCTTCATCTACATCCATTCATTTCAAATTTTTTTTCCGAATCGAAAATTATATCGGAAAATTGAAAAGACGTTGAGAATAAAAGGATTCAGTGGTAGAAAAACAACAATATAAATTTATAGAATCCTTAAAATTACGAAGAACTATAAGTTATTAAGAGGAAAAATGTGTTGAGAACCGTAAAAATTATGAATAGCGACAAATGATTAATGGTAAAGTTTTCTTAAACTTCCTACCTAGTTTATGCTTTTTGTGCTTTTCATATTTTCTTATTTTTGTTAGTGTTTTAGCCTAAAACTTCTTTTTTTTCTCGTTTCGGTTAAAATATTTATGTATAAATGATCATAGTTTATGAGTTATTTGCTCTGTAATTAAATGTTATAGAATTCGGCAAAAAGTTTGGAAATATTGTTTTTGTTAACTTTTAAGTAAAATGCTATGGTTAGGTTGAAGAAAAATTCTAGATATTAAAGTATGAAAATATAAATAAAAAGTAACAAAATCGCAAATAAGATATAAATTTGTCTAATAAAAAACATATTCATATCTGTTCATGTTAAGAAAGAAAACAACAACATGCTGTCAAAAAAGAATGCCATGTCATCTTGTAATAGTTTCTACTAAATTTAACTACCCAACAATAGCACAAATTATGTCATTTCCAATTAATTTTTTCTTCTGTAAACAAAGTCAATTTACTGTATGACAAAGCAACATTTATTTTAGTTCGGTTTTCTTCCACTTAACAACATAAAAACTGCAATTCAGTTTTTAAAATAAACAAAAGCAAAACTAAAAACATTTTTATGACAAAATATTTTAACAAAGAATTTTTTTGTTTTCTTTCTAATTAAAACACAAAGATGTTTAGAAACTTTAACTATATCTCGTTAGTCTACAAAAACTTCAAACACCTTTTCCTTTTTGTGTTATCTTTGCTTTAGCACAAAAGAATAAAAAAAAGGAAGTCAAGTACATGTCCTGATTACACTAAGATTAAATACATTTCGTTGTTTTTTTAAGATAATTAGGTTTTTTGTTTCGATGTTATTTTGTTCATTGTTTTGTTTTTTGAACTCAGAACAACATTAATAAAACACATCAAAATTATTTCCTTTCAGAAACTTGACAACTACAGACACAATATTAAAAAAATGTACTTGAGGATTTAACTTTATTTAAATTAGTTTTTGTTTTATTTTTACCTGACTATACGCTGAGACTAAGAGTAAGCTGACGGACGTACGTTTTTATAACCCCACAAATAGTATAAAATAGCAAAGCTATATTAACAAATGGAAACTGTGGATATCGACAATTTAGGTCGCATAGCTTGTTTTTAAGTCGCTAAATTTTTGTTCAACAATTTCAAATTTAACAGCCGAATTGTTTATATAACATTCGTAATAAAGGAATTATAATTCACTAGACTAAAATTCTACTGAACCTGAGATTTTGTATTGATTAAGATGCTATTTTTGCCTATTTTTGATTTTTATCAACAAACCGTTGCAAATCACCAGTAACCCCATAAATATTTTAGCAAAAATTAGTACACTATACAAGTCAAATAAACGGTACAAGTCGTTTTCAGTTTGAAAATCAAATTCTCTAATGATATATTTATATTTATGCTCCCATTTCTATTACATTTTGAAAGTGTGGTGTTTAAGAAGTTCAAATATGTGTCATATCAATAAATATAAACCTTTTAGGATCTAGTTCATACAACCAAGTGTGTAGTGAGGTATAGATGGAAGTAAAATTTTGTTATTTTTATTTTTGAAGAAAAAGATAAAAGGGGTATTCTTTGTGAACACACAATTTAAAGAAATTAAAGTAATGAAAACAAACACAAAAACAAACGGGCATTTTGAATAATTAATTTTAGTGATTTACAAAAATTATTAACTGTGGTTCAATATTTTTTGTTTGCCTTGTTACATGTCGGTTTACTGATATTTAAATTTATTTCTTCATATTATTAGAAAAATTGTGGAAAATTAATATTATTATCTATATATAAGTCAAATATTTAAATTTGTTGATTATTTCGGTTCCGTTTTTTATAACGAACCCTATTGGTGAGAGTAAAATGTGTTTTTGTCATTATATCGATTATCTCATAAACGATATTTCCTATGAACCTAAAATTCGAGATGCGTATAAAAGTAACCAATCCTCACAAGATGACGGGTTAAAAAATAAATAAAGTTGTTTTTGTTTGTTCTACATTTTTTTTATAAAGTCAAGTAGAGTATCCTATATATATGGACTCCACTTCAGTATTCCTTTAAAAATACGTTTTTGAATCTTACACCCCACCATTTTTTGTAAAATTTTGAATAATGGCGTTTTCTTTATGTTTTTTTCCCTTGATTTACTCCAAACCTAATTGATCGGAAGTCTTAAAATGTATTTGGAATTATAGAAAAATTAGTAAATTTTTAATGAAAAATACTGAAAAGTGTAATACACTAATATTATATTTAATAAAAAAAACTTTTTTCACCCAAATGTGTTGTAGTGTATTTTTCTGTTTTTTATCCATAGACTATAACGTCTTTCTTTGTTAGTCAGTAAACAATCAAACGAAGAACTGAAATATATTATATCGTTTTTAAAGTATAACTATACAGGAAAATATACCAACAAAAAACTAAATCCATTCATAATTCGTGATAAAATCAATATATCCCAAATGATAATTTCCTAGAATTGATTAATTATCTGAAGATATTATTAAAGTCTATTATAAACTAACCCAATTGTTATTTTTCCCAGGTCCATTCAAAGTACGTATATAGACTACCTTTGTTTACGGAAAATTACAACCCCAAAAACCCTCTTTGTTTGGAGTTATTTAGAGAGCCAAACAACAACAATAACAATAATTTCTAAATTATCAGCTTTCCACATAAAATGAACAGCAAAGAATATTAAGCAATAGATTAGGGGTTGAGAACTGAATAACACATAATCGATATAGGTTTGATATCAGAGGAAAAATAGAGTGACACGGGTTAATATTTATTGCTTTTCGATTATCGTTTCGATTTTATTTTGTTACAAATTTTATTTATGAGACAGCATCCGATATTGATACAGGCTAGAAACTGTTTGTGAATTTAAAATTTAGTTTCCAAACACTTTAATTCTGAATTAAATATTTCGTTAGTTTGGAAATTCCCTTTAATATTTTTAATTAAATATTAAATTTATCTACGATAAATTTAATAAAAAAGTATTTATATAATAATAGTCCAGTTTAACCAACCGCATTTTTTAACAATTTGAAAAATATAAACATTGATTTTCAGTTATTTAATTATCTACAAAAAATGATTTTATGTTACACCATTCATTAAAAATTCAGATTTGTGTCAAAAATTTTATACAAAAATGATTAAAAACAAAAAAAAAATTTAATCAAATATCTAAAAATAAAAAAACTGGTATGCTGCAAAGGAAACACTACTTCTAAATGTTGTGACTGATGTGTCAGAATAATATTGTTAACAATATGTGGTTACGTTGGACGTTGCTATTCTCTTCTGAAAAAAATTATTTCAAATTTAACAACCCTTACAAACAATATTCACTATCTTAAACAGAATCGAAAAACATTTAATGAAATTTGTGAACATAAAGCAAAAATAACAAAATCATACTCCGCCAATGTAAACTGAATGGAGTATCATATCCACGTAAAACAAAAATGGTATTCGGGTACGGTGATTTTTTTTATTTTCAATCCTTTATCATAAGGTTTTTTTTGATTCTAGATTAAAAAACTAAACTTAATTAAAACAGTATTTATTTAGGCTACTGTTAATTAAAATACAACTTTGTTATAATGATTTTAAGTAATCAAAAGAATTTTGATTTAAAATTTATTTGAAAGCCATCAATTACAAAAGAAAATTTATGTAACGGAAAAAAAACACAAAACCAATGGGTGAATGTAAAGAGTGTCATATCAATGGGTGAATGTAAAAACATTCGTTTATTGGGTGTCACAGTTTCAAATGACCTACTCTGGAACGATCATGTAATGGCGATGGCAAAAAGCGCGTCTAAAAAACTCGGCCTCCTAAATAGATGCAAAAAATTTTTCACTCCATACCAATTGCTCCATGTTTATAAGTCCTATATTCGTCCCTGTATGGAGTACTGCTGTCAAGTTTGGGGTGCTGCCTCTGTTTCCATCTTGGCCCTCTTGGACTCTGTTCAAAAGCGAGCTACACGAATTGTAGGTGATCGAACTTTGACATCACAACTTGATTCCCTACAACATCGTCGCACTGTTGCTGACCTCGTTGTTTTTTACAAATATCGTCATCAGCAGTGCTCAGATGAAATCAGCGGCATCATGCCTCAAACTTATTCTTACCCCCGTTCCACTCGGCAATCGGCTGCCGCAACCAGTGAAACGGTAAAGATCCCGCGCTGTCATACTGGCAGATCGCAGAGAGACTTCTTTGTCCGAACTGCGTACAAATGGAATAGTTTGCCGGAACACTTAGTCTCAGGTGGCTTCAACCCACAGATGTTTAAAAAAATTAATCGCGTTAATTAATCGCGTTAATCTACACCTCAGAACGCCAGTTGTTGTGGGACCCAGGTCTAGACCTAGGTCTTAAAAGGTATTTATGTGTTGTTGTGACACATATTCTAAACCCTATTACACAACACATTTTATTAAAAAAAAAAAAAAAAAAAAAACTATTTCCAAGAAAAATGGTCAAAGATAAAAACAAAAACAAAATAAAATATATCCTAAATAATGCCGTAGATTTCATCAGAATTTCTCAAGTTATCTTTGTAAAGAAATTGACCACTCCAATAGTCGAGAAATTAAATAAAATTGTGTATAAGAAATTCCTTTTACAGAACGAGAGTAAATGTAAATTATACTGCGATAATGTAAACGGTTTAAGTGAGTTGCGAAACGCTGTATTGTGAACATGAAACCGTGTAAATAGATGCAAAGTCATTTTTTTTAACTGGGAATCAACTAATCAAGTTTTGAGTATTATTTAATACAAATATTTTGTGTTGGACGCTGTAGACTAGAAATTTCTAAAATCAACCATTGGTTTTTTTGAAGCTGTTGAATATTCTTGGTAAGAAATATTGTTTGCAGAATTGTTTTCCTGTTGTTGTGAAACAATAGAATTGTTTTCCTGTTGTTGTGAAACAGGTATTGAATACCTAAAAAAAGCTGGCGTTTTGCTTACTAACCAGTGATCAAATCCAGAAGGTGATTTGGGAAATACATTTATCAAATTGAGAGTTAAGGCTCGACACTTTGATAGTATTGTCTAGCCAGCGAGTTTACAATCTGTTTGTAAGCTCGCACAGTGTCATCATGTTCACTATCCAACTAACAGACTGTAAACAATCTCATGGAAAAGTTGAAATCCGGGCTACTTTACTCGCTACTCGCTGGCTTGTGCGATTGTTGGCTTGTGAAATAGCCATATATAATCATAGTTGCTAGTAGGATGATTGTAAAATTTTGCTTTTTAGTGTGAATCACCAAACATTGTTAGATAATTTTCCAAGTAAGCTAGTTGACTTTTGAGCAAGCAAACCCTTTTGTGTGTCATCGACACTATCTAACAAGCGAACTCGCCCGCTTTTAAACTCGCCAACTAGCAGATTGTGAACTATCACGATTGTAAGCTCGATAACACGAACTATCAGATTGCAAACTCAAAAAAACTCTATATTGCACAAATACGATTTAAGTAAAATTTTTGCCAACATAAAATAAATTGTAAGAAAAATGCCTTATGAACACAGTCAAAATTACAAAGAAAATAATGTAATAAGAAAAAAACACAAACAAAAATTATATAATTTAAAATCGAAAAAGCTTACATTATAAATTAAATTTGATGATCCACTTCAAACTCATTTAAATGGTTAGCATCGCCTTGTAATCAAATTAACAGTCCACCATATAAAATATAATCTTGTGCATTAAATTCACCACTATTTGTTTTATTTTCATATATAATATCACGAGTCTTTAAACAATAGTCGATTATTTTTCATAATCATTATTACGAATGTCATTTGAGGTCCCGAGTGCGCGTAGCGCACGAG
This sequence comes from Diogma glabrata, assembly GCA_963693315.1. Classification (NCBI taxonomy): domain Eukaryota; kingdom Metazoa; phylum Arthropoda; class Insecta; order Diptera; family Cylindrotomidae; genus Diogma; species Diogma glabrata. The sequence continues at coordinate 41,974,331 of OY856187.1, read as the reverse complement.
GGAAATTTGTAACCTCAAATGGCATGAGTGGTAATGTTAAAAAACAATCGACTAATAATTTGATGACGAATTGTATTTAGTAGACAATTTAATGAACAGAAATAGTAACATTATTTCATACAATATAATCCTTTGTTGTCAAACAAAATTAAATATTATTTCATCTTAGTAGGCGCATAAATGTTATAAATTTGTAATTATTTTTTGACAAATAAACATAAACATGCAATCATTTATGAATGAAAACGGACATTTTTATTATTTGCAAATTGCATTTTTATATAATTTTGTATTATTGAATAATTTGTAGAAAAAATTTTATTTAGAAACTAATAATTATCTTTTAAACAAAATTATAAATAAAAAAAATTATCTCATTAAGCAAAAAAAATTATCTCAATATCTCTAGTTTTAAATTAATATATTAAGTAGGCCGAAAATAGTCACTATAATTCGCTGTTCTTCCCAACAGAGAAAAATAATCGATATAATTCGTTTTGATTTGTTAAAAAATAGAATATGAAGCGTTTTTATTGGACCTTATCGAAACTTTATTTAGTGAGTTGAATTGTCACTTTAATACAATTTCCTACATCTATACAAAAGAATTTTATTTTCCTTATCTTCTTTCGGATACAACATGTTGTTGCATTCTTGACAAAATCTTATACCGACAAATGCAGGCCCATCAGCATGTTCATTATATCCAAACATTATTTCTAACAGATTTTTATTAGTAAGACAATTAATTAATATATTTAAAATGAAAGGCTTTATTGTTGTAAAATAAAAGCGACAGTTTACTGTTTGTTATGTTGACAACTTATCTTTTGATTAAAATTAACATAATGTCCCGATCAAACATTTGATCGATCATTTATAGCTAGATTGTCTGTCTGTCTCTTTTTAATTATGTATATACTTTTCATCGCACATAAATTTAAAATTTCTCCATATCACCTTAATATAAAATGCCAGTCAAACAATTTCCATATATTATCTCAATAAACATGCTAGTCAAACGAGAAAATATTCTCCTCTACAACTACAGACAAACATTCTACTTTTTTAGAAATTTGAACAACCGTATTATATCTACTTGACAAAAGTATGACAAAAGCTTTACATAACAAAATTTTTAACATTAATGTAGATAGAAACTTGTGTGACGCAGCAAAGTATTTAACTGAGAATATGTTAAAAATTGGTTAATTGACCCGTAGCACACATAAATGTTTTATGTTTTATGTTTGTTGATATGGATTATTTTAATATAATGAACTGAAAAAGGGCCGGAACCGAAATAAAATAGTAAATCGTTTAGAGAATTTCTTTAAATATGATTATTCTTGTTTTAGAGTAAAACTCGAAATAGGCCCGTCGTTACACACCTGCCAGTAACTGCTCTATAGATTCAATTAGTTGAGAAAAATCTAGCACACAAATTTAGCGAAGGTATCACAAATGCCAGTCAATACGTAACTTTTGACCGTGGTTTGTTGCACACGATTGGACTTCTCACATCTAGTTAGTATTTAAAGATAGCTATACTTAGCCACGGTCTTTCGAATATATCAGGCCCTTACATCGCAACAATTGTTTAATTATTTGTTCAATAAATTTATTTATTTAAATAAATAAATTTTGTGTGAGTTAAAATTTTAAATTTATTTAGATGACCTGCAACTCGGATGCAACAGGTTACTGGATTCAACTGCCTATAATTAGCATTGCTACATAGTCTCATCTTGATATCCCTTGTCTTTTCTGAGTACTGAAGGATAGAGGCTCAAGATGTTCTTTAAATGTATGTTTCTTATATACGCAAGACAACATTTATATGTATTTTAAACTGGTTTAGAAATTTTAATTTTCTTGATTTGAATTTTGAAAAGTATTAAGTTATTAGGGATTTTGTGTGAGCACTCAAACTCAATAAATTAAGCAAATAAATTGAATTTTTCAATTCGAAAGTATATTTTGAATTTTTCTCAGAGAAAAATTTCATGTGTTTCTGTTTCGATTCAAATCTAAGAATGCCATGATTTTTTAGCAGATAACCTATCAAACTACGCCACCGAGGCGATAGAATTACAAAGTTTAAATTTCACCATTATTTATCTATTTAAGTTTTTGAATCATCGATATAGCCTTGCGTCGCTCAAGAAATGTTTATATCGATCTTTCTGTAAAACCTTCTTTCAGTTTCTGTACAAGGTGTTCAATTTTATTTTTGATTCTCTAACAGACAAAACTGTTGTTCTTTTTTGTAATCTTTGTTTCTATTTTTACCAATTTTTTGCATTGTTGATAATTGTTGTTGATTGCATTTTCAATGTGTTGTGTTTGCATGCAGATTAAAAGCCTTTAAAGGTATTTTGAGGTTTGCATCAGATGTAAAAGTTTTTTAATATGGAGTTTTTAAAATTCTTTGTCTGTTTTTTGGGTTCCTGAACCAATATCCTAGGCTGCTCAGAACCCCTTTTCAGCTAAATTTTTTTCCAGATGATTATTTCTGAATCAAGTGGTAGTTTCACTCTTAAACTAAAAACACAAAAAAGTTGGAAAAATAAAACTTTGATTAATCGAAAACATAATTTGATTTAAATTTAATTATATTATAACTTCATTCCTTATACTACTATGCGCTATAGTTTCACTAAATAATTTCAATTAGATTTTATTTCATTGAACTTGTAGTAAAATAAACCAAAAACTATGAAGCTATAATACCAACATTTACCTTTTTCTAATGGGAAAATAAAATTCGTTCAAAAGTAGGGTTGAAAGATATTTCCCTTAAAAATATATGTTGTTTTTGTAACTTCTCGCTATTGTTTCCTTTTTAGAGAAATATTATTTTGTATAAAGAACTTGTAGACGAATATAAGGTAAACGAGGTAAACGAGCTGCGTGTGTGCTGTTATATCTTTTTCTTTAAGGGAAATAAATATATATTTTATCGATATTCGATAAATTATTTTTTATTATATTATTTGTAGTAGTAAACGTACAACAATACGTATAAAACTCGTTTGTAGTTTTCTGAAATTAACTGACTATCAGTTAACTGGATTTTGGGTTATATTTCTAGTTTTATAAACTTCTTAGAAGTTTTATAATCAAGATCAATGGCTACTGTAAAAAATCTAACAAATTCTATATGCATATTTATATATTTATCGTGTAAAACAAGTATTTTACCACAGTAGATTTCATCACATCAAGAATATCACATGACCAAAAAACCATCGGTTTTAAATGTTCCCATTAGACATACTAGGGATAAGAATGCTGATAATGCCAAAACTAATTGGATGTGTGGGATGCCAGAACCAAAGACGAGGACGATAAGGTCGATCAAAGGAAAATCGGCCTAAGCACAACGAGACGATGTCCCAAGTATGAGTTCCTGTCACCCTCTATGTGATGTTTGGTGGTGGAAAAAGTCCTGATCATCCTGCATTTTATACACAGTTCCCCATATCCCTGCCCCACACGATTGGTAGACATAATTTTTTTGTTACTTCTTTTAGGAGCAAAATACAACAAAAGAAATAAAAGTGCATCAATCTAAGTAAAAATGTCAATGTGAATTTTTTTGCCTTAAGAGAGTCGTAATTAATGATAAAACTTTGTTTCGACAACAACCAGCTAACGTTCATTACAGCGGTAACACTGAAGTCAAATGTCACTATAAGGCCTTTTGTCTAATAGAGTCTCAAAACACGATTTAATTAGAGATAGAAATAAATGAACTTATATTATTGCAAAAAACACAAAATCTCACAGGTAATGTAAAAGCTAGAAAGAGAAAAAATGAAATGTGAAAGCCTAAGCGAGAATAAATAAAAGAGAAATACATACATCAATTTTTGGGACGAGTAAAACTTGAGGACTACTATTCCAATATATTCAAAGAGTGATTTTATGAGTGTGAGTAGAGTAGTTTTCCAATTTGTTTAATATAGTTATTGTGGGCCCGCTTCAATTAGACACTTTTCCTTAAACGTAGATGTCCTTTTTTATAAATCTATTGTATAGATCGTCAACAAGCATTCATTCCAGGAAATATTTTAGTGAATTTGATTTCGCATTTCGGTATTTGAGTCGATATATCCATCTTGGATTACTCCATTCTATTTTATACTTGGTATTAAATCTTCCCCCATAAATTCCTTCAAAAAATTCGCATGGTCACACAAAGTTTTACACATTTTCATTACTCAATTAAATTGACTACAACATTCTACCATTACATCCTTTTCATAACAATTATCCTTTTACATTTCATTTCATTTTGCAATTTGATTAAATAACAAACAAAAACACGAAAAAAAAGAAAATTAATAATTTATCATAAATAGAAAATCTACCCTCAAAATTTATAACAATGCAACCTCCAACGAAAAAAAAAATAAATTGTTATAGTGAAAAAATAATAATATAACAAAAGATTTAAAATGAAATTCATTCCTGGTACCAACGTACCATTTCCTTTCTGTTATACGATTATAAATTTAATAAAAATAAATACAAAACCGAAATTGGATAACATAAAAAGGACATATGCAATTTTATGTTATGTTGTACAAAAGGCATAAATATCTGCAAAAAAATTATGATTATGTTTAAACGGAATATTACATATAGCATGGAAATTACTAAATTCTTTGTGGTTGTAATAAGAACAATACGGTACATTAGATTAGATAAATTATTTTATTGCTTGCTAGAGGTTTTTACTTTTACAGTTTTAAGAATAGGGGTGGTTGTATGATTTGTTGGGGAGACATTTTATTGTTTCCGTTTTCTATTTTTTGTATACATATTAAGAGATTTAACTAACACTCTAATAGTTATTAAAAATCGTTTTGTCAATTGCATTTTTTGGTACCAACAAATCAAAAACGAATCATTAAAAATTCTTCATATAATTTTCACACTTCCGGTGTCTATTTAATATCCATAAAACTTTATTACTAGAATTTAATAGAATGTAATAGAATGTACCTTCTCATACAAATATTTATAGAAGTATAATAATATAATTATTATTAATTGAAGTGTCCATTAAAACTATCAATTTATTAATAAAAGCAGAAAAGAGCATTAACATGAATAAAACTCATAATATAATCAAAATGAAAAGCTGAGTGGTTGTTGCATGAAACAAAATTTCAAAAATTTTATTTCTGTTTATATTTAATTTAATAAAAGAATTACGATTAAATAAATTAAGTTTAAAAATTCATTTATATATGCAATTTGGTCTGGTCTGATGTACTTGAGAGCGTTGAATAAAACGTGTCTGGTTTTTATAAATTTTCTGAAGTAGATTTTATTTTGTAAATTCAAGAAAATTAATGGTTTTGATTTTGAAATCAGTTCGTATTAAAGCGTTAAAAAAAATGTTGGTAATAATATATGTTTATGGTGAATTCCGCTAATTTTAAATTCCCCTTATATGAAAATGTAATTTATTCACACTCCTTTATTACATTGAATCCTCTCAAATAACTTTTTATCGTATATAATCTTAATAATTCTTTAAATAAATTAAAAAAAAATATAAGTTATAAAATTCCTGTAATTCAATTCAATTTTGTTCTTAAACTTTCTGCTCTTTTCTTTTTTTTCCCTTGTTATGTAATTTAAATTTCAAATCACGCTAAACAGCTTCGTCAATTCGATCAATTTTTATTTTTCTTATTTAATTTTTTTTGTTTTTCATATTCTTTGTATTTTTCTTGATATATTAAGTTTAGATAAGAAATAAGAAAATGATGTTAAAAAAAATCAACCTGTGTGCTATAGCATTCGCGAATTCGCTTTCATTTTTTTATCGTTTAAAATTTTTAACCATTTACCATATGTTAGACGTGGGTTTTACAAAAATTTAATAATATTTCTAAGATGAACTCAATTTTTGATTTTTTTTAAATGTTCGCGTTTGTTGTTTGTACATATATTAATAGCGCTTGTACATATAGAAGATGAGGGTTGTCTTATCAAAACAAGAGATGTTTGTTTTGATTAAAAAATTTAGAAACATTAACAAATTTTTGTTATGAAATTCAATAGCATCTAAGAGAGTTACCGACCGTTTAGTGTATTTCGAATCTATTGGTATATCGATTTTTATTCTTTGAATTATTGTTTTAATAGTCCTATTGTGTCCATTAACACATTCCATACATGCAATTCTCTGATAAAATCACTTTGAAATTCAAGCAGTATGGAAAGAGAATGATAAGTTTTCCTGCGCTTTAGACAGAATAAAAACAAATATAAGCTTTAAAATAAACCAACCATGGCATTACTTCGGTCTGAAAGAGATTCATGAGCTAAAAGTGAAATTCTAAAAACCATTTTTTTGGCATTTCTCGACGTTTTAGGACCTACTGATTCTAAAAAGGCAAAAAAAAAATGTGTGTCTGTCTGTCGGCCGGCCGGCCGTCACAACCTACAAAATCTAAAAAACCGCTGGACGGATTTTAAAATTTTTTTCCTAAAAATAGGTTTACTTAATGGGAAGAGCCGAAAGAACGATGTGTTCGATAATTGTACCGGAAGTGTGTCAAAATAATCGTCAAGTGTGTCAAAACAAGGAAATTTGCATATATCAGAAATCTTGATGGTCGGGATTGGTATGTGAGACCAAAATCTAGATTATTGCATTATAAGTTTGTCAAAAAAATGTTGTCAAGTGTGTCAAAAGAAAGATTTTTATTTATTTTTTACACAATTTTTTGGAAAAAAATAAAATTAATTATTTATTTGACATACAAATTTGATTATTATTATTGAGAATTATGGCATTATAAGTTTGCCAAAAAAAATGTGGTCAAGTGTGTCAAAAAATGATTTCTTTAATTGTTTAGCCAATTTTTTGGAAAAAAAATTTAACTGTTTTTATGACGTAAATGTAATTGAACATGAAATTAAATATGGAAATTTTTGAATTTGTTATAGTTTTTGAAATATTTTTAAAATTTTGAAAAATGTTTGTATTACTTCGGTCAGAAAGACCTTAGTATTACATTCATGAGTTAAAATTGAAATTATTACCCCCATTTTTTTGGCATTTCTCGACGTTTTAGGAACTACCGATTCTAAAAAAGCAAAAAAAAATGTATGTCTGTCTGCCGGCCGACCGGCCGTCACAACCGAAAAATAGGTACACTATAAATAGGTACACTCAATGGTAAGAGCCGAAAGAACGATGTGTTCGATAACTGTCCGGTACAGTGTGTCAAAAATCGTCAAGTGTGTCAAAACAAGGAAATATGCTTTTTTTTTGTTAAAAAACGTTCATTTTAAGTGATAATGAGTAGGAACACAGCATGTGGAGAGATCTGGATGGTCGGGATTGGTATGTCAGATCAAAAACTAGATTACTGCATTATAAGTTTGTCAAAAAAATGTTGTCAAGTGTGTCAAAAGAAAAATTTTTATTTATTTTTACCCAATTTTTTGGAAAAAAATAAAATTAATTATTTGTTTGAAATGAAATTTTATTACTATGATTGAGAATTATGGCACTATCAGTTTGTCAAAAAAATGTTGTCAAGTGTGTCATAAGAAAGATTTTTTTTTATTTTTTACCTAATTTTTTGGAAAAAAATAAAATTAATTATTTGTTTGAAATAATAATAGAAATAATAATAATAATAGAAAATTATGGCATTATAAGTTTGTCAAAAAAATGTTGTCAAGTGTGTCAAAAGAAAGGTTTTTACCCAATTTTTTGGAAAAAAATAAAATTAATAATTTGTATGACATGAAATTTTTTTATTATTATAGAGAGTTATGGAATTATAAGTTTGTCAAAAATATAATGTCAAGTGTGTCAAAAACTGATTTCATTTATTTTTTAAGACAATTTTTTGGAAAAAAAATGTAGTTGTTTTTATGACGTAAATGTAATTGAAAAATGAAATTGGGCATGGAAATTTTTGAATTTGTTATAGCTATTGAAATATTTTTGGAATTTTGAATAAAGTTTGTATTTTTGATTTTGTAATAATTTGTGCAATATTTTGGAAAAAGTTTCAATATTTGATTTTGTAAGAATTTTCGGAATATTTTTAGAATTTGAAAAATTTTTAATTTTTAATTTTATTATAATTTTTGGAACTTTGAATAAAATTTCAATTTTTAATTTTGTAATAATTTTTGCAATATTTTTAGAATTTTGGATAAAGTTTGAATTTTTAAGAATTTTAGGAATATTTGTGGGATTTAGAAAAATGTTATTCTAATTTTTGGAATATTTTTGAAATTTTTCAATTTTTGATTTTGTAATAATTTTTGCAATATTTTTAGAATTTTGGAAAAAGTTTGAATTTTTAAGAATTTTCGGAATATTATTGGGATTTAGAAAAAGTTTGGTTTTGATTTGATTTTATTCTAATTTTTGGAATATTTTTGGAATTTTGAAAAAAGGTTCAATTTTTGATTTTGTTATAATTTTTGCAATATTTTTAGAATTTTGAAAAAATTGAGTTTTTGAATTTTATGTATATTTTTAGAATTTTGAAAAAATAGAGTTTTTGAATTTTATATATATTTTTAGAATTTTGAAAAAAGTTTTAATTTTGAATTTTGTAGGAATTTTTGGAATATTTTTAGAATTTTGAAAAATTTAAAATTTTTGATTTTATTATAATTTTTGGAATTTTGAAAAATGTTTGAACTTTTTATTTTGTGATAATTTTTGCAATATTTTTAGAATTTTGGAAAAGTTTGAATTTTCATGAATTTTGGAATATTATTGGAATTTACAAAAAGTTTATATATTTGATTCTATTCTAATTTTTGGAATATTTTTGGAATTTTGTTTGAAAAAAGTTTGAATTTTTGATTTTATTTAATTTTTACAATATTTTTGGAACTTTGAAAGAAATATGAATTAGTGATTTTGTAATATGTTCTCGAAACGCTAAATGGAGAAGTTTTTGAGTAGTTTGCTGACTATATGTTTATTATGATCTGTTTTTTATGATCTGATTTATGATTTATGATCTGTTATAATTTTCCGGCAAGGTATTGATGTTTCGATTTAGTTTTGTAATATGTTTCTAAACAGAGATAAAAAAATACTTGTACTTTAACAAAGAGTTATGTTTGATATAGTACATCGCTGCCCAAAACTAAAAACCATGTCCTCATAAAAGTTTTTTGCCGATCAAAATCCTTAACCCAGACCGAAGTTTTGATATCTCAGAGTTATGAGATTTCAGCCCCTCCATATCTTATTATTTATTTTTGTGAAGTTACATGCAAAAAAATAGAAACGTCATTAATATATAACGAAAAACATGCTTGCAATATCATTATAAGGATAGAAAAAGTGGAAACCATGTGTTCGTAGGGTTAAAATCAGACTAAAAAATACATTAGAAATTGAAAATTAAATAAAAACAAAAATATTTTACGATGATTGAAAAACTGAACTTATGTAGATAAATAATGATGAAATTTCAACTTGAAAATTCCATCACCTCGGTGCGTATTTGGATAGGATGTCTGCCAGATGTAGAGATACTACTACGTCTACTCACTAACCTAACCAAATCAAAACCCATATAAATAAATTATAAGGAATTCCCATGACGAAATTAATTTTATCAAAACCGAATAATAAATAAACAATATTTCGTATGTACAATTGTAAACAAACAAAGTTTTGTGAACTTTATTCATATTAGGTCATCACATATTATATTTCGAAACATTGAAACAATTTTAAATAAAAAAAGTTAAAATACTTTTGATGACTCGCATGTTTTTTATTATGAAGAAAAATATGTAATAAATAAATCAAAACATTTTCTATGTACATTTTTGTTGTAAATAATTTAAAACAATATATATATTAATTGATTTAAGTTTTAAGTGGGGAATGCATTATTTGTAAATACATAATTCATATACATAATTATATGATGGGGAAAAATTTGAATATGATATAAAAGAAATGATTTTGATAATAAACGTTTAGAATCAGTTTGAATTTAAACTGTTGTTTTACCTATTCTGATCCTCCTGACGACCTTAGTTGACATACGTCAAACGGGTCTAACGGTTTCTTCTTTAGTGCAGAGAATTGTTTCGTGCAAATTGTATCACTGAAAAGCCGGAAAGTTCTAGACATACGAACGTTTAAGACGGATTATCATTATAATATCTCCTGTGGTAAATTTAACCACCGTCAGAAGTTAAGATTAAAAAGAAAAAACGCAGTCAGATTGAGTTAAATAATAAATGTCGTACACACACGATATTGAAAATGATTTAATGTTGTACGCGCAGCACACAGAGGATTTGAATCATTGTACTGGTGAAGCAATGCTTATGTGCTTCTAATGGATTTAATTTATGCGATTATACACAAAAATCAGAAGAAATAACGGTTTGGTAATATATTTTGATTGTGGTCAATGATTATTGAAAATGTTGAGTTTATTTGTGTGGTGTACATTTTGAGAATAGCAATTAAAGATTTTTGAATGTACAAATAACAAAACTATCAAAACGCAAGGTGAAACACAAAATAGGAAACAACGAAGGTCAGGTTAGTGAAGTTTACACCAAATTCAACTTTTATCTTTTTTTTTAATTTATATACACCTAAATAAGTTAATATAGAGTAAATAAAATATATTATAAACTTTAAAATACAAAAACACAGTTAGTGTATTTTACTACAACAACTGATTATTATCCAGCAAATAGTGAAAGATAAAGGTTGTTTACATTTGGGTGAAAAGTTTAACACAACCATAGCCTCGAATTATTACAAAAGTTATTTTCGCATAATTTCTGGCAAAACTATTAAACTAGTCAGAATGGAAGCAAATATCATTAAAGCAATCTATGATCTTAAAATAGAGGTAAAAGAAGATATTGAATTATTAAAAACTAAAATTGAAAAATTAAACAAAACACTGGGAGGAATTCTCGTTGACCTGAATGTTGTAAAGCAAAAGCAAGATGAACAGGATAAAAGGCTAGTTAGAATGGAGAAAGAAATAATGAGAGGAAATATAAAAATGCAATATTTAAAAATATACTTTTTATATGTGTTATTATGGTTTTCCATATTGTTCACTATTTGTGTGCTTTTGTCACTTTTGAATTAAAATGCAATATTTAAAAATATACTTTTTACTGTTTATTTTTAATTTTATTTTATTAATTCCTTATAGTAACAATTTGGATTTTATTTTTTATTATATAGAATATCGATTTCGACTTACGTCATCCTCAGTTCTTAAATTATTATTACAATTTTTGCTTAAACTATTACTTATATACTATTTCCACTGCTGTATTTTATTATTATGTCATATATTTTGTTAGTTTTAGTGTTGATTTTATCATTTAAAATGTTGTTATTGTTTTTATGTTTATATATTTCTATTTCTTCCAATTCATCCAGATGTTGTCCTTTTCTTTTTTTATGTAATATGGTTAAATTTGTGTTGATATTGGTGTATTTGTGTTTTTCTATTTTCAAATGTTGGGCATATCTGGATTTTGGATCGCTTCTGTTAATTTCATTGGTGTGCTCGATAAATCTTTTTTTGAAGGACCGCCCCGTCTGGCCTATATAAAATTTACTGCAGTCGTCACAGGTAAGCTTATAAACACCTGTGTCTAAGGTTTGTGTTTTTTTAGTTTTTAGGTAGTTTTCTATTTTATTTTTGTTTTTGTAAGCCGCAATATATCCATATTTTTTTAAAGTTTTTTGCATTATTTTGAATGTTGTTTTATTGTATGTTACGCCTACGTATTTTTTACCTGCTAAGTTTTCTTCATTCTACAACGTTGTAAGGGTTCGCAAATTTTTCTTGTTTTTATATTTTCTATTTAATGTGTCAATTATTTCATTTTCATATCCGTTTTTACTGGCTATGTACATACTTTTTACTGTTTTTTTAAATTTTTATTTTATTAATAATAATATAAACTTCCTTATAGTAACAATTTGAATTTGATTTTTTATATTTTATTGAATATCGATTTCGACTAAGGTCATCCTCAGTTTTTAAATTATTATTACAATTTTTACTTAAAACTATTACTTATATGGGACGTTCTTTGTCAAACGTAACAATGCTCTGACCAATATGCAGTATTACAAATTTTACCGAATTCGGACTTCAAATGATCGTTTTAAAATCCGCTATCTGGTTCCGTTGGGTGATTTTGAAAATTTCAAAATGGCGGCTCACAGTTGCGGCTAGAAATTCAAGAAAATTCGAGACTTCAGATAAACATGTTCGTGAAAAAATTCGTAAATTTTTTGCAACCAATATCATTGTTTTTGTTTCTGAAATTGTTGGCAAAGGAAAGCTCTAAACATTTGATATGATAAGCTGGTCAAATTCAACATGGTGGATTCTAGATAGCGGATCAAAATGATATAGCTGAAAGGGTGATAACGATCGCGTGATCGCTGATCACGAATCCGTATGTAGAGTTTTGGAATTCAAGATGGCGGATCTAAGATGGTGAACCGAGTATAAAAAACCCAACCTTTTTATACTAAATTTAGTGTATAGGGAGGTTTTCGAGGTTGCTGAATACGATTTTAATGTCAGATTTCTAAAACTCTACAATTTAAGATGGCAGACCAAATTAGATCATAGATCCGCCATCCATCTTAGATCCGCCATCTTAAAATGTAGAGTTTTAGAAAGCTGACATTAAAATCGTATTCAGCAGCCTTGAAATCCCCCCTATACACTAAATTTGATATAAAAAGGTTGGGTTTTTTATACTCGGTTCACCATCTTAGATCCGCCATCTTGAATTCGTTGTTAAATTTGTGTTTATATTGGGGTATTTGTGTTTTTCTATTTTTAAATGTTGGGCATACCTGGATTTTGGATCGCTCTTATTAATTTCACTGGTGTGTTCAATAAATCTTTTCGTGAAGGATCGCCCCGTTTGGCCTATACAAAATTTACTACAATAAAAAATTAAAAATAAACAGTAAAGAGTATATTTTTAAATATTGTATTTTTAATCAAAAGTGACAAAAGCACACAAACAGTGAATAATATAAAAAAACCATAATAAGACATATAAAAGAAATATAGTAATTTATGGTCTAGATGAAACGGAAAATATTAAAAGTGAAATTATAGCTACGTTATTAGATATAATAAATAATCAGATGGGCGTTGAGTTAAAGGCTACATAAATCGATTCAATATATCGCCTTGGAAAAATAACAGGAAAATCTAGACCACTATCACTTTCTATTACAACGTACGTAAAGAAAAATAGCATGATAATGATTAAAACAATTCTCTTAGCGTTTATATTTATCGTCAAAAATATTCTTTAATGACGATCTTCCAAAGGTGCTAGCCACTGTAAGAAAATAACTTCTAATAGCTTTAGCCCAACTACACGCAGGAGGGAAAAAAGCAACTATAAATAGAGGTAAACTAATAATAGTTAATATGGTAGCTACTGTGGAGGAGCTGAAAGAGATTGCACAGAAAAGAAAGCCCTAAGATCTATAGAAAAAAAACCCATTCTCAAACGGGAACTACTGCTACTGGAAAGAGTCAAGAAGATAAAAAAGCCATATCTGATATAGACATCCCCACAATAAATAAGGTTAGTCACAGCGCAGGTACCAGAAATGCTAGATCTAAATAGCAACCAAGAATACAACAAAATTCACATTTAACTATAAAGAACCCGGAGACTGAACTAGGCAAAATGAGAACAACACTAAACGAATAGTAAAATCTCCCAATCCGGTTGGTCTCCGTGTGAAATATTGTCCAAAGCCCCCCAAATATGAATGAGTTTTTCAATGTGGAGACAAATGCAAATTCGAATGTTAATTCAAATCTGAATTCTATTTCGAAAAGTTATGTTAAGCTAAAGCAAAACGACGATGATTTAATTCAAATATAAGGAAAAATTATAAAAATAGTAGCGAAAACAAAAACTCAAATGAAATTTTTGTATGCACCCTAAACACCCAGTCACTCATGTCTGAAAATAAAATGCTGCAACTAGAAGATGCTTTGTCAAAAATAAAGTGTGATATAGTATAATTAGCAGAAGTAAGAAGATTTGGAGAACAAATTATTATAAAAGACGATGGCACATTATTTGCATTTATTGGACAAACTAAATGACTTCCCGGCGTAGGTTTTTAGTTCGAAAACAATGGGTTAAAAATATCGTAGAAGTCAAAGGTTTTAACGAACGCATAATAGGTCTCAAAATTACTTGGAAAAACTTTTTGTACAATTATCCAACTATATGATCACACAGAAAACTCACCAATTATCAACTCGAAGAATTTTACTCAAATCTAGACAAAGCAATATATCATACTTCAAATCAGAAATTGTTACAATTATAGGCGATTAACAGTAAATAAATTAGGATGAGCGCAACCAAGAGGAGCACAAATTCTAGGTCCTTATGGGTATGGTACAAGAAATAACCGTGAACATCGTATGATCCAGTTGATATGGCAACATCACATTTGTGGTGGAAATTCGTGGTTTAAGAATGGTAATATGGTTTCATCCAATTCGATTATCAGGTTATTAAGCTTTAAAAAACAGGTGTTTGGAGGACCCCACACCACTTTGTTCACTATCGCTCAAAAACTAATCAGTTTCTTGCCATACATATTTGCATCTTTTTCCAAAGTGCCGTCAAAATTCATTGACGAACGAATGTTTTATGCTCCCAAAAAACATAAAAAAATTGTAAAAAAAAACACCTTTTGTATGGTGGACCCCCCAATCCTTTATCCAATGTACTCCAAAAGCTAATAAAATATTTTTCATGTTACTTGAAAGCTTTTACCAACGTTTCATGAAAATCGATCGGTAATTGTAGGCTACAGTAGGATAAACACCTAGAAAAAAAACTTTTTAACCGGAAGTGTCAAACCGGAAGTTGGTATGCAGAAATATGGGAAACAGTACTAAAACTTTATATACCAAGTTTCCATAAGATCATAAGTCAGGATTGGAAGTTATTGAAGATTTAAACTTAGAGGTGTTCGGGAGACCTTGCCGCCATTTTGTCCAAATTTAAAATGAATTCAGATCTTCCATTTTCAAGTGCACCTGGATCATTTGCCAAAGTTTCATCAAGATCCTATGCAGAAAGTCCACCCACCTATACACAGACGTACACCAAAATTTTTATTGGCTATTTAGATAGAGGATGGTCCAAAACAAAAGAAAAAACAAAGTTAATTTAAAATTGTGGTGAAGTAAAAAGGGGCGAGGACCTGGTGACTAACTGGTAAACGAAGTATTTTTATTCGTAAAACTTCATCATTCCATAAATGGTTCCCTATTACATTAGCTTCAAACATTTACAAACCACATTTACTTTTTTCTAAATTTATAAAGACACCTACTGTACTTCGGGGTTGCCGGCTAACTGTAAATAAAACCGGTATGTGGCATGAAATTATTCTTTTGAACTATATAGAAAATATAGGGATTAAATGGTCTGAAAAACATTCTAAAGGCAGCCAAATAGTTTACTGATTGATCACTATGAGCCACATGTGTCTTTAGTAAATAGGAAAAACCTTGAGAAAAATAATATTTATGTAATCTTGATTCCAAAGAAATCAACAAGGTTTCTCCAGCTGTTAGATGTGTATTCCAACCACAGGTTTCAAGAGAATTATAACACATCCTGTATGAGCTACATATAACCAAGGCACTCGAGGATCAAAATCAAGAAAGCCAAAATGCCTTAGTATTAAGCTGTGTCACAATAGATTTTAGATTGGCACAAGTTAACGAAATTATTAAAAAATCAATCAAAGTTTGTGGAATTGGTAATTAAACTAATTTTGATTTGTATGCACTTAAACAGCTGTCAATTTTATTATGTTGCGCGAATCAGAGCAAAACAATCAAACAATAAATTTGATTGTATTGAAATCTACAATAATTTATTTGATTGTAAATTATAAATATTTTGATTACATTTTATAAAAATCAACAAAACATTTTCGCTATCATTTAAAATTACATCTATAAAAAAACAATACATTGAAACCAATGCGCATGCTCCTCTTTCGATTAATAAAAAAAACTAGTATGATTGCATTTGTATTAAATTTCCCAGGTGAATAAAGTAGTTTTTTCATGTGATTGCTCATTAGTATGAAATTTGATTGTATGTCATTTCATTTTCAAAATAATAAGCAATCAAATTGGTTTTGTGTTTAATTGTTTGGAATTAACGGTATAAAAAAATGTTTTTCTGTTCGTATTATTTTTTAACCCCTGAATTAAAATAATTTAATTTAAATAAATACATGTTACTCTTTCGGAAGTATAAAACGTTGTATTGAGCTCATGCGTAATTAATTTTCTTCTCTCGCAAATTTGCAATGCTTGCTCGTGCACCGCTCGCATTGTAAACTTTTGCTCGAGAAATAAGATATGCAACTTTCGTTTTTTTAGTAAAAAGTGTTGTGTAGTAGGATTACAATATGTGTCACAACAACACATAAAAATCTTTTAAGACCACAGTCCCACAACAACATGCGTTCTAACATCCTTGGATGTTTTTTTTTTTTTGTTTTTTTTATAATTTTTGCTAAATAATGCATAACTAAACAATAAATCCTATCACATATAAAATATGAAATGGGTCAGTATTTAATGAAAATTTTCTTTCGACTCGTTGCAGCGCATTCTATTAACTGATATAAATAACTATTATTATGGAAACGAATCATGAATAATATTAAAGCTTAATAAAAACTATAACAAAATGTCAAATTTTGATTTTTTTATATTCATTTTTTTTAATATAAGGTCGTTTTTCCATATAAAAATGACACAAACGTATATGATATCCATGATTATAATGATATACACAGTATTACCTAAATTCCTACGCTCATAATGGGTCAACCAGATTATGATGATTTCAGTGCAATTGTTAAAGCATGCAATTGTTATAGCATGGAGGAAAAT
Source organism: Diogma glabrata (assembly GCA_963693315.1). Lineage (NCBI taxonomy): Eukaryota > Metazoa > Arthropoda > Insecta > Diptera > Cylindrotomidae > Diogma > Diogma glabrata. The sequence continues at coordinate 41,957,322 of OY856187.1, read as the reverse complement.
ATGAATTTTTTATTTTCAGGTTTTTGAAGTTTTTTGCTTTAAAACTTTTAGAAATACGTTCTGACTGCTCCAACAAACTTGTCTTTTAAATTTGGGATCAATTACATAATGGGAAGTTACTGAAAAATGGATCACAAAATTCCACCCAATACAGCTGTCAAAAGTCAAGTTAAATTAAAGTAAAGATAATGATGTATATGAATAATATTACAGCTAATATCAAATGACACATAAACTCAATAATTTTCCATAAATCATAATTATCATGACAAAATTATGGAAATGCCATACCAATCATATGAAAAAAGCAAACCCAACAGAACATCCAAACTTTATATAGAAATTTATTACATTTTCATGGGAAATTTGATATATAATCGATTATTTTATCGCATGATAAGTAGTATTGCGACATAGAACCAACCCCTACACGCAATTGAAACTCGATTAAATTTTTCTCGCATTTAATTCATAACATCCCAACCTTCTACACCAATTCAATCTTAAGCACAGCAGTCAGCACATATTTTTCCATGTTAATCTTGCAAACAAAATTCATTTCCTCAAGAATAAAAGAATTTGTTTTTGTGTAAATATTTGAAGAATATTAAAACTTAATCGAAGGGAAGAATTTGGGTAAAAATAACCATTTGGTGGTACCAGTTTCAGAATAGTACTACATACAACATGTGCAAAAATTCATTTTGAATATTATTACATTTTAGGTAAATAATAAAAAGATTAAATTTTTTTGTTTAATTTTATTTTTAAATTGAACAAGTTGGTTGGTTGGTTGGTTGTTGTTTCGTTTATTTCCATAAAATCATTTTCTTTTATTTCATTGAATTAGTTGGTTTTCTTTTTATTCTTTTGGTTTTCCTGTTTGTTTTTGGTGGTTGGGGTTGACGATGGAGTGAACTTATTGGGTAGTTAGTTGTTTTACATGTTCTAATATTTACAAATAAAAATAAAGTAGAATAATTATAGTTTTGGTTGTACTTCGAAAAATTATTAAAAAATAATTTTGCTTGTTTCTTGTTTATCGATATGTATGTCAGGCATGTTCAAGCTCATTTATAATTTAGTTCTGAAAATGTTTGTAATTGAAATATTTATAATGTGTGAAGCTATGAGGTTACATTAAAGTGACTAAATATAAGAAACAACAAGAAACGTTAACAAAGTTTGATATTTTTCAGGAAATATTTTTAGTTCTAAATTTTTAAACAATTTAGGTTTTGTGAATTATTGGAGAATTAATAATTATGGATTCATGTCAAAATGACAACTTGCGTGATTTATTGCTATGGTAGCTCAAATCGGTTGCAAATATTAGAAAATTTAAGTATCAAATTAAAAATGCATGCAATTTTTTTACATCTTTTAAATTATACTTTGCATTTACAATTAGCGTGACTAGAGGAGCCCCTTGAACTGTTGCTAAAATTGCTATTCCCACCAACTGCGTGATGACCAACTTGTAATGTTTGAAAAAATCTACAATCTAATACAGAACAATTTGAGCTATGAGTAAAGGTGTTAGCAAAGGAGTGAGATTTTTTGTAATTACGTCTAACAGTAAAATCTAACCCCGGCGCGAAACACCTTTTCATTTTCCATCCTTGATTCAACAACGTTGCATGTTTTGCATTAAAATAATATTTACTTAATAACATTTTTATTAACATGATCAAGATCATGCAGTACAAATAACTTTTTGCCTCACCTTCGGTTAAGTCTTCATAAGATTGGTTTTTTTATATAAATTTTCATTTTATTGTACATAAATGTTTTATTATTGTTTGTTTTACTTAAGCGAAACAGAAGAGTTAAAAGTGATTGAACTCCTTTTCATTTTATTGTATTGAAACAGAAAAGAAAAGCTTTAGATGTGTATAATCATTTCCAGTTCTTCTTTTTTGTTATTGAGATATTTCGTTGTATGTGAACAAATGATATTTTAAACAGGTTAAATGGTGGTATGATCTATTAGAGTTTGATTCCTACTTTTTACGATATCTTTCAATTAGCTGGAAACAATAGGCATTTGATAGAACCAATCTATCAACCGGTTTTGATGTAATTTTATTAGTAATATCGATAGCTACAAGACGAGAGGATGCTATGCAATCAAGTTTTTTCTCTTTCGTTTAGTTTAAGAAAATGCTAATTATAGCTGCATTTTTAAAAAATATTGTGAAATCCGGATTTATAAATAGAATAAAAATAAAAAAGTCGGGATCTGATAGTTAATTAAAAATTAAACTCTAAATGTTGAAGTCGGTTTTTTTATAATAAAGAAAATAAAACAAAAATTTTTATTTATTAATTTTGTGATTTTTTTCATGTTTGAAATAAAATTCGTTTTGATTATTTTTGTGTTTTTACTTATACTATTTGGAACAGTGTACAAGTGTCTTATTTAAGTGAGTCACCCTGGCATTAGTGAATGAAAAATGTCGTAAATGAAAATAAAAGGGCATAAATATTGATAAATGTTGTGTCAAATTTATTAAGAATAAAATATATCTTCTATATGATGTTTATAAAACAGTGAAAATAAGTTTACAGTTTCAAAGTTTTCGAAAACAAACGGAGCGAAAATAAGATTATTGGATTGTTTCAAAGCAGAGGCCGTGAACAACATGGTCAAAAGTCGCGGATTGGGTGAGTTCGTTCCATAATATATTAAATTACACTTTGATGTTGATACGTGATATATGGAATTGTTACGGGCGTCAGTACGTTGGCAAAAAAAAATGATTTGTAATTGAAATGATTATTATACGTGTTCTTGTCATGCTGGTTCATCTTTTGATTTTATTCACCTTTTACGTGATTAACATTGTATGTTGCATTCTACGAGCGTCTATATGGATAACGCTCTAAATTTTTGGGAGAAGTGATATTTTTTTGGAATGCAATTGGTGACCGACTTCAATCAACATTATTTTTAATCTATTGTCTCTCACATTGTTAGTTTTATGGTACTAGTAACCAGATATAGTAAATTTGTGTTTGTTCTAGAAGTCAAAATAAGATGACAAAGTATTTTTCAATAGAGATCTTTCTAGTGTTAGAGTTCGCGCATTGTTCAATCATATCGTTTAAAATTAATAACCCTTGGATAAATAGATACGGTATGTTTCTATTTTTAATAATATAAATCCAATTTTAACAAAATATTAAAAAAAATTACAATTCTTCTTCCTCTTCTTTTCTGTCGTTTTTTCTATATCTAGTAAATCTTTCGCCAAAAGAGGAGAGTTAGAAAACAGTGCTCGAAGATATAACCTTAAAACGTGTACTCTAATGAAGCCACCAAAATTTTTGATGACGTGTTTTGATATTAAGTTTCGAAGTTCAAACAAATTTAAATAGTGGTGTTACAATATTTTCATTCGATACTAAACATTTCCGTTCGCGACATTTTTTTGATGCTTTTATTGACCGATTCAAAATCATAATATTGTTGCGATTCTACATAATCGCAATGAAATACAAAACAAAGTTGTATTCAACCTCTATTTCCCCTATACAATATTTTAAAACTAGAATCAACGTCACATTGTTTCCAAGAAAAACTTTTCAAAGCAAAAGCAATAAATAATATAATCAAAGGAAGAACATGCAAAATAATGACGTCAATTTTTTAAGATTTCTGGAGTTTTCTTTTTAAGATCATTTTGAATTTACCTCGAATTATCGATAAAAAAAAGCAAAATTGTATTTAAGAAATTCCTTTTGCAATATGAGAGTTAATTTAAATTAGTCGACGATAGTGTAAATAGTTTAAGTGGAAACGATTGTGTTAATTGCAACCGAAACACTGTATCGTGGACATAAAACTGTGTAAATAGAAGTAAAGTTATTTTATAATTGTGAATAGTGTACTTTTTAATGTCAAGTGGATTTATTTGTCAGTTTTAATAACATTTAAGTATTAAATTTTAATAATTCAAATTTGGTTTTGGGAAAATTGAATTTACGTATTTTTGAATAAAATCGTTTGATAAAATCAATCCAAACTGTGTTTCAAAATTCAGATTTATGTTTTGTTAAATTTTAAATTTCTTAATAAACCAATCATCAATTGTATTTAGGTAACACCATATTTTAATTTAAAAAACTAACAACTAAAACGGACTGAAAACAAAACTTTAAGAATCTTTAACAAATAAACAAATATGCACGATTTATCAATAAAGAAATATTGAGCAATATCGAAAAAGTGTTCGATTTTGTTTTCTAATAAAAATAATGAAAAATGTTGGTTCTATTTCAAATATAGAAAATCCAAAAATAAATGATTTTCTATCATTTTCAGCTTTTCAACCACAAAAAAAAAATATTTTCACTCTTGTTGTCGTTTATCATTTTTCTTTTTTTTTTGTGTCTTCAAGAAAAACTTTTTTCATATTTTTCATTAAATTTTCTTGAAAAATGTTCAATTATTTATTTACTTTTTACTTTACTTTTTTTTGTTCAACGTTATTGTAGCTCCAGAGATAATAATGATACAAATGATAACAGAAAATTTATAAAAATGAGCAACTATGAAAATTTAATAACGTAACAATTATTATAAGAAGACAAAAAGTAAAATCTTGTTCTAAGATTTGTTTATTTTATTTTTGATGAAGTAAACAAAAGTTTTTGTAATATTTTAACCTGAAGGGAATTAAATGTGATTAGGTGAAAATAGAATTTAATTATCGTGGTTGTAATTATTTTGGTTTTTTAATAATGATATCGTAAAGAAGAATAATTACTTATGTTATGCTCTACTAATGTGAATAATGCTTAAAAAATATCAACACACATGTCTAAATATATATCATAACGCGTTTCACAAATGCATTATCACCTGATATCCTTAATAAATAGACAATATAGACAATTACCTGTCACACAAACTAATTTAATCATATTTTTTTGTGTGTTGAAACAATATAAAATATTCTATTCAGGTGAGCAAGCATATTTAATAAAAAGAATAAATTATGACATTTTGACATGAAAAATAATGAAAAAAGTTTATTATCATTTTTATATTGAATAGCAACACCTGAATGGTTTAATAGTTCCGGTGATTTTGTTCAAGTAACAGAATAAATAAATTTTTATTTTAATTCCGGTTGCGCTTAAGGATATAAACTAGATAATGGTAAAATTGTAATAAAAATATATTACTTTGAATAAATAGTTATTATATTAAGTGATAATAGAAAATTGTGGTTATTTTTTAAAAAATTGCTGAAAATGTTATGGAAAGCATAACAATTTATATATTTCTTATCTCTATAAAAAAATCATATCATAATAACTCGACCACAAACATAATAGTTTCAATTTCTTTATTCAATTTTAATTAAAATTACTTAATATATACCAATTTATTTCAATTTAAAATAATATATCAAATAAATAAAAAAACTTTTTACATTAGATTACATTACATAGAGTGTAAATTGATTTACTTTTCCTAATATGATATTAAAGTAACGATGTTATGTTGTTATTTTTATATTATGTTTCTTTATTATTAAGCACAAAAATAATGTGTCTGAACTCTTGTCAGAATGATTGAATTAGAAGGCAACAAGAATAAGAAAAATAATGAATAAATTGAATTATATAGGAAATTTTCTTTTAAATTTAATGAGGTTACATTGCATTAGGTTTTTTTCTTCAACTAACGTGTGAGTTAAATAAAATTAGGTTGTTTGTGATAATAAAAGATTTCAAAATTGGAAGTTTTTGTTAACTGTTATACCATTAATAATTTCAAACAGATAACTGCAATGAAAGAAATATGTGAGAGACTTGTTAGCTTTAAATACTTACTTATATATTTTTATATTTAATGATTTTTTTTACAAAGGATACAAACAAATATTCATAGCTATATATCAATATAAATTAATTTTAAATAATGTTTTTTCAATACGAAAAACTATACAAATTAAGAAAATAAATTTAAAAAAAAACATAAAAGAACCAAAACTGTTAAAATATTGATTGATTGTGTTTTATTGGGAGATTGATTGCTTGTTTTAAGGACTAAATTTTTATTTATTATCGAACATAGAAAACGTTTTAGCGTGATTGATATAATAAAGGATTACTGTTGGCAATTTAATGATTTAAAATGTTTCATTTTTTTGGTGAAAATTTTCACGTTAAATTTATGTTTGCAAATTTATTAGTTTTATTTAATGGGACAAATATGTAAAGAGATAAAAATTTATTTATTGTGGGTTGAATACAAATATTTTGGGATGGATAGATAGAACAAATTTTTAAAATCCTTTAAAACACGAACTCTAAGGATTTGTATGTGAGCGGCTTTCTTTGAATATTAAACCGAACAATATTGTTAATTTCGTTGACGTCTTTGTTTTTGGTCGCAATAATAGCTCGTTTACTCAGCCTATTGTGATTTTTATGATTGGTTTGAATATTGGGCAATAGATTTTTAAATAATTTTTCTTTTGACGATACTAATTGGCAGATGTTATGAAACACTTAAAATCGTCCTAGCAAGGGTTTTTCAGACTGAGTTTACCCTTTATCAAAAACCCAGAGTTTTGTAAAATGTGGAGAACTTGCAAACCCAGAAGTTATTAACTATAAAACTTAAAAAGTTGTTATACTTTAGTCAATATTATAGCGATAACATGCGACGACGCAAATGAGAATCTCAAATTTGGCAGAGACCTTCATCGGATTTCATCAGTATTTTTCTGTGTAACAGCAATCATGAACATCTAAAACACATACTAACCCTCCTGGTTTAAATAACAAAGAATTTATTATTGTCAAAGAATTTAATATTGATTCTGCTGATGCAAGTACTGATGACAAACAAATAGAAATAGATTATGACAAAGATGAACTTTACAATTGTATTGATGCAACGAGGAGTTTGTATAACTATCATTTTTTTAAAATCATCTGGGTGGGCGTACAACATGTTTACAAAATTATGTTAACTAACAATTTAAAAAGGAGCTAATATTGGTTTTAGATTGCAAAACTAAATGAAATCCCATTTTAAATACATCGTACAACGATTTTTAATGTTATTAGAGAAACTTGCTTTGAAAGATCTTATCACTATTACCAATTGAAATAGTGCTTGAAACATAAAAACGGGCGGAAGCAACAATGATTAAAGCAGAAACCGTAAATATTTTTATGTTTAAGAAAATTGAAAATTTGAATTCAAATATCAAACTAAAACTGCTATATGGGCTCAAACTAAAAATTACAGATCGTAGAAATGTCAGTTTAATATCATTAACATAGGAACTAAGAGACCCACCTAATTGGAACAAACACGCATATACTATTGAATTGGAAAAATATTGGAATACCGAAGAAAATTGTTTAAAAAAGTTTTTTGATATTAAATCATTAACCGTCAATGCTTTTCTCACGAAATGTTACGATATTTCTGTAAAATTATCAATGGGCGAAGAACTGAAACAGCCCCTTTGTAGCAATCAAAACAAACCCTTTAAAATTCTAATTTATTTTAAAATGTGTGCGCTATGTTCGATTTTTCAGGCAAAAGGAATAACAAATTTAAAAACCTATGTAGAGTTTTACTATCAAAATCGCCAACTTCGGCTGACACAGAAAGAGTATTCTAAATTACATGCAATATTTGTGCAAAAACTTAACACGTTTGGGGATAAGACAATGAATGCTTTAGCATGTTTAAACATTTTTTTGCAACACGATTAATATTTCGAATGTGGATAACATATTTAATTTAAATAAATTTAACATTTTTTTTGTAATTTACTTTACGAGTTCAGTCGTTATTTATTTTATCATTATTTATTTGAGTATTTTATGAATAATGAATTTTGAATTTCTAACTTTTTATTTTAAATATTTTTGTTATTTTAATGAAATTATAAAATATGGAGGGGCTGAAATCTCACAGCTCTGAGATATCAAGACTTTGGTCTGGATTAAGGATTTTGATATAGTTTTCGCCAAAAAACTTTTGTGAGAAAGGCATGCTTTTTAGTTTTGGGCAGCGATGTATATCAAACTTAACTTTTTGTTAAATTACATGGATTTTTTATCTCTGTTTAGATATGCATTACAAAACTAACACGAAACAGATCACATATCAACATAATTTAGTGAAAAGATTATACAATCAGCAAACTACTCTAAAACCTCTCCATTTAGCGTTTCGAGAAAATATTTGAAAATCACAAATTCATATTTCTTTCAAAATTCCAAAAATATTGTAAAAATTAAATAAAATCAAAAATTCAAACTTTTTTCAAACAAAATTCTAAAAATATTCCGTAAATTCTTACAAAATCAAAAATTGAAACTTTTTTCAAAATTCTAAAGATAGATATAAAATTTAAAAATTCTATTTTTTTTCAAAATTCTAAATATATTCCAAAGATTAGAATAAAATCAAATATTTAAACTTTTTCTAAATTCTAATAATATTCCAAAAATTCTTAAAAATTCAAAATTCAAACTTCCTCTAAAAATTCTAAAAATATTGCAAAAATTATAACAAAACAAAAATTCAAACTTTTTCCAAAATCCTAAAAATATTACAAAAATTGAAACTTTTTTCAAAATTCCAAAAATTAAAATAAAACCAAAAATTTTAAATTTTTCGTAATAAAAATATATATATATATATATATATATATATATATATATATATATATATATATATATATATATATATATATATATATATATATATATATATATATATATATATATATATATATATATATATATATATATATATATATATATATATATATATATATATATATATATATATATATATATATATATATATATATATAATCAAAAATTGAAACTTTTTTAAAATTCTAAAAATATATATAAATTTTACTTTTTTTTTTTTCAAAATTCTAAAAATATTGCAAAAATTATAACAAAATCAGAAATTCAAACTTTTTCCAAAATCGTAAAAATATTGCAAAAATTGAAACTTTTTTCAAAATTCCAACAATTATAATAAAATCAGAAATTTAAAGTTTTTTCATAATGCTAAAAATATTCCAAAAATTCCTACAAAATCAAAAATTGAAACATTTTTCAAAATTTAAAATTAAATATAAAATTAAATATAAAAGAATTCCGGAAGGTAATAATAATTTAAGAACTGAGGATGACGTAAGTCGAAATCGATATTCTTTAAAATAAAAAATAAAAATCAAATTATTACTATAAGGAAGTTTTATTATTATAAATAAATTTAAAAATAAACAGTAAAAAGTATATTTTTAAATATTGCATTTTAATTCAAAAGTGACAAAAGCACACAAACAGTATGGAAAACCATAATAACAAATATAAAAGAATTCTATTTTTTTTCAATATTCCAAAAATGTCACAAAAATTAGTACAAAACCAAAAATACAAACTTTTTTCAAAATTCCAAAAATATTTCAAAAACTATAACCAATTCAAAAATTTCTATGTCCAATTTCATTTTCAATTACATTTACGTCATAAAAACAGCTACATTTTTTTCCAAAAAATTGGCTAAAAAATAAATGAAATCATTTTTTGACACACTTGACGTTATTTTTTGACAAACTTATAATACCATAATTCTCAATAATAATAATAAAATTTCTTGTCATACAAATAGTTAATTTTATTATTTTCCATAAAATTGGATAAAAAATAAATAAAAATCTTTCTTTTGACACACTTGACAACATTTTTTTGACAAACTTATAATGCCATAATTCTCAGTAATAATAATAAAATTTAATGTCATACAAAATAAATAATTTTATTTTTTTCCATAAAATTGGGTAAAAAAATAAATAAAAATCTTTCTTTTGACACACTTGACAATATTTTTTTTGACCAACTTATTATGCAATAATCTAGTTTTGGGTCTCACATACCAATCCCGACCATCAAGATTTCTCCAAATTCAATGTTCCTACTCGTAATCCCTTAAAATGAAAGTTTTTTAAGCAAAAAATATGTAAATTTCCTTGTTTTGACACACTTGACGATTTTTTTGACACACTTCCGGTACAGTTATCGAACACATCGTCCTTTCGGCTCTTCCCATTGAGTAAACCTATTTAAAAAAAAAATATTTTGAAATCCGACAAGCGGTTTTCTAGATTTCGTAGGTTGTGACGGCCGGCCGACAGACAGACATACATTTTTTTTTGCATTTGTAGAATCAGTAGGTTCTAAAACGTCGAGAAATGCCAAAACAGTGGGGGGTAAGAATTACACTTTTAGAATCATAAATGTAATACTTAGGTCTTTCAGACCGAAGTAAAAAGCGGGATTATTTCGGCTAACAGGGTTTAAGGATTTTCCACACCCGAATGCCACTTCATCCGCATCGAGGAACTACAGACGCGTTTTTTAAAGTCGGCAAATTTTTTTTTTTAAATTTGCAAGAACTAAACAAAGATAGGGTTGCCGATAGTCAAGCTAGTGGTATATTTCTTGATCACGAAACGTACTGCTTTCCGATTAAAGCCCTCACATAGAGCTATATAAAGGCCCGATTCTTTGAGCAATCAATAACGTGCCATCATTAAGGAATGCTTCATAGCTAAGATTGAGAGTGCTAACGTTGAATGAATACATTCGCCAGCACACGGTATCACCTTCGCTATTGAAAACTCAATATTGATGTCTAGTATGTGGTATCTCAGGTGAACGCGTATGTCAATAGCAGGCAACGGAGTACGCGGAGTATAGATTGTCATACCCGCGGTAGATCAAAAATAAAAAAAATTTACAAATCAATAAAAACTGATCCCTCCATTCAGGTATATATTAACGTAATTTCCAACTGCCTATCTCAAATGAACTGGTACTTTAAAGCAAAGCTTGGTTTAAGGTAACCGGAACACATATTTGTTAATCGACAATATTGTCAATTTCACCAAAACGCTTCACAACTTTGTGTAAAAACGGTATTTCATAACACAAATTTGTTTATCGTATAGCTTTGTGTCTAAATAACTATTAAATTATTACTCCATAGTTAATTGAGTTGTAAACATTAGGAAACATATTGTTCTAATATAAATTAACTTCCATTTTCGGTACTATTCTTTTACCAGGCACAAACAAATATTGTTGTTCTCTCAAAGTAAAGTAAATAATCATAAAAATTAAATTTATCCTATATTCAGAATTTTTTCCTTCATTTAACATCATATTATCTCATAAATCACAGTTAAATGAAACTGCATGTTTCCTTAAAGAAAAAAATTAATTTTTGTTGATGTTCAAAAAAAAAAAAACTAACAACAACAACAGAATGAACAAATTTCTTTAATTTATTAAGGAACAGGTGATACGGAATAACTGGAAACACATTTTCACTTACAATTGCTCTGTATGTGATTTGTGTTCTTGATTTATTTCATGAAATGTCAAAAAAATGGATTAATAGAATTGATGTATTACTGCCGTATGTGTTTTGTTTGATTTCTTTATAATATATTTTTGTATGTTTACACTAATTAAATGTAATTAATTTTGTTTAAGAAATTGATTGCCTTGAAGTGGTGGCAGCATTGCAGGTGACCTTCTTGATTTTGTTCAATTCGTTCTAACTCAGCAGAACGCAGTAAAATATTTAAATTGATTTTTATAATTTCTTAAACCATTTGTTTGTAATCTTAGTTGATAAATGGTTTGTAGAATTACTTATAAAATGTTATTTTTTCAAGTTATAAGCTAATCCTATTTTAAAATGCCGAAGGTCACTTATTCAACCAAACAAATGTCACATTTCAATCAAAAAAACTTAAAAATACAACTCAATTTATTTTTAAGACCAATAAAACTCTTTTATGTTTAAAGGGTTATCAACTTTTTTGTCGTTGAAAATATTTATAAAAATAAACTCAATCAATCATCGTTTTTTACAAATTACAATCCCACAACAAAGCATAGCTGATAGCTTTAAAATAATTTTCATTGAAATATTAACATTTGAATAAAAATATAATCAACCGAAAGGCAACAAATAAATATTACACTTCCTAATTCAATTTCAAATCACATTTACTTTTCTAATGCGTGCGTGCTACCATTTCCCACTACAACTGTTTTCTTTAATTTCACGTATTCCACGTTTATTTTTTTTGCTCTCCATCACCTTAAAGATATGAAAAGCAAAATTTGATCAAACAAATGTGTTAAACATAGAAGTGATATGTTCCAGGCAAATAATATTTTAACGGCATTAGCTAACTTCCGCTTGTGTTTCAGTTTTCTATATATTCAAAAAAACAATAACAGAATTTGTATACGCATCATACAACACACGATAGGTTCTATTCAAATATTGATAGAATAAATTCTCCAAATTTTTATCCTATACAAAATATATAGATCACTGAAATATATATTACTCGTGCTGTTTCCATTGAGGGGTGTAACATAGAAATGAAAAACACAATTCTATATGTGTCGTTCGAAAGCATGAAAGATTTTCGAATTTAATTTCACAAAAAAAAATTTAAACATCCATTGTAATTTGTATACATCTGACACTGAAATATGATATTCTCTAGGAAAAACGACAGAAGACCAAATACAATAAAAGAAAAATATATAAGAATATCATCATTTCAACTGGAAAAATTATGAGATGACATCCCTATCTACATTTAAAAATGCATGCGCAATTGAAACTAGAGAAATAGTCAAATATTGAATACAGAACAGGCAAGCAAAGTTTTATTTATATATAACGGAAATCCCTTTTTAATCAATAATTAAAATAGTTTTCTCTAAATATTTTGTTAGTTTAGATATGACAAATTGAAACTTTTTGTGAAGTAGAAATTAAACATTGATAGAGAGAAGTGGATGAAAAAGTTTTGATATGAATCGATTAACTTATTTATGTTGCGATTGTTTTAGTTTGTTTGACTTTCAATTTCTTAACATTTTATTTGGAATGAGTTGATAAGTTGAAGTTCTTGATTTGTGTATCATTAAGGGTGAATATATGACTTTTTAATTATTGAGCTAAATTAGGAGTGGGAAGAACCGTATACACAATGGGATTCTTAGTAATACCACATAGATTTTTTTACGGTGCTTCTCGTCAAAAACTGTGACATATATTCTATAAGTTCTTCTTACTCTAGTATAATGGACAGGGCACGCGCCAAAAAATTGGCCGAACTAGCATAAATGCTAGAGTACCAGTTATAAGTGCAATGCAGTTGGTTGGTTGCTTCAACTCATCATTATACCGTCGAGATTAGTCATGTTGTTTGTAGCCCCATTCTAAAATTTGCTGCTCTTACCCAGTGTTTTTGGAACGAATTTCACTTGTAATATGAATTTCTGTTACTGGTAGATAGCCAAATAAGAGTAAGATATCGGTCAATGTGAGATAAAGCCGACTAGTCCAGGACTATGGTTGTTGTGGTCCTTAGAATCACACTAGTGTACAAAGAAGCGGCACTCTTTATCAATTACCTCACTATAAGACCGTAGCACCGTCTAGAAAAGTGGATATAATATTGAGCTTTTAGCTTAGTTTGCATTTTAAAATAAGACCCCTTTTGACATAGATAGATCGACCCAGATCAAATTAATGAAGTAGTTTGGTAACGGCTCGAAATCTCAAATCCTGCTTTATTGCTTGTGTAAACTTAGCCACGCAGATTTAAAAAATGTGAATCGTTGTCGCCTTCAAAGCGTGGCAAAAAGATTAACTACTTGGTGATCCTCGTAAATATATAAGTTAAGACGGAGATATCCTAACATACATATACTGCACCGTGCACTGCTGAAATCTCAAACTCAAAATGTTTTTTAAAATTCATTTTGTGAATATTACAATTAATAGTGTGGAGTGGTTGCACCAGTTGCAAATAGACCACGCTCTTTGAGGTCGGTGTTCTTCTGTAATTTTGTGAATTGGTCCACCAATTGGCGATAAATACACACGACATTATAAAATATAAAAAATATATAAAATATACGAAAGTATGAATGGTATTGAACCGGTTACAGGATCAAAATTCAAGATCGCTGCAGTCTGGAGGCAGCTATATAGAGCTTCTTAGAAACTTTCCAGCTGGAACAACTAGCATTTGAAACATACCAATTCTACGCAAAAGCAGTTTTTTATGACTACTGCAGCAAATGAAAGCAAGAAGAAGGGGAAAAATGCGTAGAAAATAAAGAAGAGCCAAAGAGAAAAAAATAGCTCACTTCTCCATGTATATACATTCCAAAACAGCCTGTTGCTGTTTATATGTATGCTGTTGGAACTTTTCATAGGCAAATTTGACATGGTCAAACAGTTTCAAACATCTAACGCGCACCATCTTCGAACCAAACAAAAAGTTGTTACAAGTGAATCCCGATTTGGAAGGTCTTCTATAAACTTATAAAAAAAATATTTCAACATTAAAAAAAGAAATAATAGCAAGAATTAATTAAAGGAAAATTGAGGTTAATAATAATAAAAATTATATGAATAAAAAAAGCTCACTCTAACATGTAACCAAATTTTAAGCATTGTAGTCACATTGTCATGAACTTCTATAACTGGGCTATTATTTTGAAAACGTACATCGAAAAAAAAACAACTATTTTTTAAAAATCTGAAATTTTGATATTTTGTTGGTATTGACGAAAGGAAAAAAGTAATTTCTGCTTTTATTTTTTGTGTACTCGGAATCGGAGTTATGCGCGGTTGAATTTTGAGGCTTTTTCACGTAGTTTTTGGTAATGGTGGCAATGTTTTGTGAATAGGTGCCACAAATTTCATCCGACTTACGTATATTTTTGCAAGTAAAAAGGAAAATAATTGAATAATTGAAATAAGTAAGTTTAAAATTAATAACTTTTCTCTTTTCCGCTAGGCGGCGCGTAAAACCTTGGTTTATTTCAAAGCTCATATCTCAAAAAGTAGGCTTTTTTTTTTTTTGTTTTTCACAAATTTTAAAGTAAACATATGCAGCTATGAAATTGAGAAATAAAAAGTCAGCAATTCAATATGGATTTTTTCTTACGATTTTTTAAAGTTTGGTATATGAAAAATTCACATGTGTTTTTTTATTAAGTTAATAATCCTGTACTAAATGTGGATCTAATAAATTAAACATTTCATATTTTAACACCTGCAATAAATTTGAACCATTTTTTGTGTATTTCCGATTGAGAAACAGGTTTTTATTCAGAATAAGAATTGGAGATCCCAATGATCGAAGATTTTGTTATAATTTCAACATCACCAACACTAACATTAGAAAAAAACATTAAAAAAATATTTTTCCTATAAACATTATAATTTAATCAATATTATAAATAAATACATTAAAAAATTAATTTATATATTTTTTTTTGCCTTTAAATTGAAATATTTATGATCATCAGAAAAAGAAAACATTTTGGCAATTATTTTATCGGGTGTAGTGTTATCCGGTAAAAAACAGTGGAATCCTTGAGTTCTTTGTTTTCTTCCAAGAACATTTCGTAGATGTCGGTGAGGTTCCATAACACCAACCGCTTTGATTTCTTAATTTTTGTCGATCCTTCTGTAATAGTAACAACATCTTTAAGGCCAGGCATTGTTCTACTAATTTCCTCTGATAAGAAGTATGTTTGAATTTGTTTTACTATATTTTGTGACAAACTGTGGACTTGTTTGCTTTGAGGCCAACTGTAAGGACCTACTGTTTCCAACAGATCCATGGCGAATTCTACCAGTCGTCTTGATGCATTAAATTCATCCTGGATACGTTGATTTGACCAAAATTTACGTGGTAGAGTTGTCAACAAAAACACTTGTTTTGATTTACAGCTGGCATCTTTAAACTCTTTTTTAAGGTTCATAAGCCATGATGTATATTCACATTCCTCGTTTGGTGATAACACTTTAACTGAATCTACTTGAAATATTCTTTGACTTATTGCCGATGTGACACTTGCAATTTTTTTATAACTTCCTGTTGTAATATGATTTTGTTTGATAGGAGATTCGGCTAACCTTCCAAGAACATTGTTAATATCTTCTAAAATGTCATTAAGTAGTTCAGGAACTGGTGGAGATATAGTATCAACCGAAACTGGTGATGGATCTAAAGATGCTGGAGGTATTTGAATATTTTCGTTCGTTGGAACATTTTCAACATCCTGATTTATAGAAATAATTTCACTATCAATAGCTTCCGAACATGAAAGCTGCTGTATAGAAAATATTAGTTGCATATGAATTTTTATTCATTTTAATAAAATAATTAAATTTACCTTATTTTTATAGATATAAGTGCGACATGTTTCACATATAAACTGGTCATCACGCAAAGTAAAATTTAGGGTCGCAGCTTTTTGAATAACAGCTGGTGTGACCAGTTTCACATTTTTTGATGTCCGCTGATGATTTTTGAGACCGTACAAGTTACAGCACAATTTGAAAGGCATTTCTATTATTATCTTTTCTAAACGTTATGTCTTCTAAATATTTTGGAATATAATTGATTATAAGGCAATCCAATCAATATATATATATACCCTTGAAATAGTTTTGACATAGGTAGAAACAGGCAAAATTAGGTAGGTACAATTTAATATATTTTGATTGGATGCAAGTATAATTTGGTCAAAAACCGTTTGTCGGCGTCATTAGAATTTTAAATGTTAAAATTATGAGTCTCTAATGAGATTTTAATTAGTAAAAAGGGGCTGAATAGACATTTTTTAAAATGAATAAACATTTTACACACCCTTTTAATAATTTAAATTCCTTTATTTTACCACTTAACTTAAATTAATTTTTAATAAGTTTTTAACCATTTAGCCGCACAGAAAATGGTTCAAATTTATTACAGGTGTTAAAATATGAAATATTTAATTTATTAGATCCACATTTAGTACAGGATTATTAACTTAATAAAAAAACACATGTGAATTTTTCAAATACCAAACTTTAAAAAATCGTAAGAAAAAATCCATATTGAATTGCTGACTTTTTATTTCTCAGTTTTATAGCTGCATATGTTTACTTTAAAATTTGTGAAAAACAAAAAAAAAAAAAGCCTACTTTTTGAGATATGAGCTTTGAAATAAACCAAGGTTTTACGCGCCGCCTAGCGGAAAAGAGAAAAGTTATTAATTTTAAACTTACTTATTTCAATTATTCAATTATTTTCCTTTTTACTTGCAAAAATATACGTAAGTCGGATGAAATTTGTGGCACCTATTCACAAAACATTGCCACCATTACCAAAAACTACGTGAAAAAGCCTCAAAATTCAACCGCGCATAACTCCGATTCCGAGTACACAAAAAATAAAAGCAGAAATTACTTTTTTCCTTTTGTCAATGCCAACAACATATCAAAATTTCAGATTTTTTAAAAATCAAAAATTTAAAAATCAACAAAAAAATGTACGTTTTCAAAATAATAGCCCAACTATAATTTTTTCAAAACTGTCCAATATGCACTCCTCTTATATTTCTTACATTAAACAAAAAAATTGTTCAATTCGTAATGAAATTAGGTTTATCAATTAGGAATATATCCCTCGTGGTCTAATCGAATTCACCTACACTTCAATAATTATTCGTTCCAGGAGCTCACTAATATTATTGTGTTATTTGGTTGCTTGAAGAATTTTCTATCTTTGTTACTTTTTTATATAGATTGGTCACTTTTACCCCCACTATAATTATTCAGAATCTCCATCACATGATCTCAAATACAGATCCAATTGAATGAAAATTATTATCTGCAAAAACATCTCTACTTCTTTTATAGCGCTATTTTAATCATGTTACAAAAACAACAATACACATAAAAATACGAAAATCAAAGGCTACAATTTCACATTTAATAAATTCCGAACAACCGCAAACATATTTACATTGGATACTTTGATGAAAGTTTCATATTCTCTCTTTGATATATCATTTGTATGACCCAATTTCTGTTATAGGCCAGTAATAATAGGAGAAAAAATTAGAAAAAAAAAAATAATTCGTTACAGCAAACTGACAGTGGGATATTGTAGAACACGATATTGTAAAAGAGGGAAACATAAATCGAACCAGCAGCTGCTATCCGGGGGAGAATGGGGAGGGTTTTTAAGGGTTGAAAGGGGTTTTTCGTAATTTCTGGCTAAACCGTGCATCCTATCAAAAAAAGTTATATGTAAAAGTTGTAGGGAATAAAAAGATCTACACTTTTGTGAGTCAAAATGAGTCAAAACTGAACTCATTAGGAGGCGTAGTTTTAAGAGGAATCGCAGTTAAAAATTTGGTTTTTTTTTTCAAAAAAATTTATTTTAACAACAACGTCTAAATATTTCCCTCCGAAAAAATTGCTGCCTTTTTCCAATAAATGGAGGTATCTTTTTCCAAAATTTGAACTTCATAAAATTTTTTTTGTAAAAGAAAACAAGAAAAAAGAAAAAAATCGGTTTTTCGCATTTTTTTCGAAAAATGTTGAGGTGAGGGTAAAAATGGTCCGTACAAAAAGTGTAGATCTTTTTATTCTCTACAACTTTTACATATAACTTTTTTTGATAGGATGCACGGTTTAGCCAGAAATCACGAAAAACCTTTTTCATCCCCTAAAAATCCTCCCCATTCTCCCCCGGATAGCAGCTGCTGGTTCGATTTATGTTTCCCTCTTTTACAATATCGTGTTCTACAATATCCCGCTGTCAGTTTGCTGTAACGAATTTTTTTGTTGTTAAAATACTATTTTTCCTGGCCTATTATTGAAAGTCAAAAATTAAATAAAAAATTGATTTACGGAGTTTCTTGGAGTTTGATGTTTTTGTCTTTGATATTTTTATTTTAAAATAGAGTAAAAACTGAAATAGGCTAATTGTTTATGTTTTATGGTTGTTTTATAGAGTTGTTTTCAGACGGTTTTGATTCTTCATTTAAAGGCGGAATCGAAATAGGGCCAATTGTTACAAACAACTGAATATGTTATAATAACGGAGACCTAGATCCTATAAGAGAAGACGGTTCTCTCACCGTCAGTTCTGACTAAAAATAAAATATTCTGGTAAAGTGCTTAAAACTTTCGTTAAAACTGATAATTAAACGGGTCTAAAGTGGACGGAGGTTAGCCATGGTTTAAAAATGTCTAAAAAAATCTGAGCTAGTAAATGGATTAAACAAACAAAAATCTTACCGAGGTTTCAAGTTATATCAAAAATATATTCCTTACGAATCATTATAATGAATCTGAGACAGCAAAATAATGGAAGGGCTGTTTTCAAGGATACAACTCTATGAACACTTACAGGCAAATCAAAGCCTTTCGTGTCTAACCCATTATGACTGCTATGTTAACTTTAGGATTACTCAACGACACTTAAGTCTTTAAGTCCTTTTCACATACTTGAGAGCTAAACGTAAGTCTAGCTGGCTTCTTAAAGTTTTAAAATTGTGTCCCGTAGACAGCAAACCAACTAGCACAATTGCTACGTTACTGAAACATAGCATTCCAGAAAGGTGCGTCAAATGGAATTTCATAATAAACCTATTTTTAGAATAGTTGGAATACTCAAATCTCATCAATTGGATTTAGGAGCATCTTTTGCCAGTTTGAAAATTTGGTTGCATTTTCGTTTCGACTGAAGAAATTCCCGTATGGAGAGATCGGTTTTTATTGATTTTTAATTAATTTTTTAATTTTTGATCTACGGCCTTGACAACCCCGCGAGCTCCAGTCCCTGCAATTGAAATAAGAGTTAACGTGAGATATTACATATAACTGGCAATAACAGTAAGATATCGATTCTAGCCAAGGCAATATCTTAAGGATGTTAGTGGATGAACTGTATTCAGTCAACGGTGGCACCATCAGTCTTAGCTGTAGAATATTCCTTGACAATGGCATGGCATTGCTTGCTAAAAGAAACTAGGATTAATATAACTCTATATTTGGGTTTAATCATTAAGAAAGACAGTGCGTCATATGATCAAGGAATATGGCACTAGTTGGATTATTGGCAACCCAATTTTAGTTTTGTTCCTGCAAATTTTTAAACCTACATATTAACTTTTTATCTCTAATTTTATTTTTTCTCCTATCATGAAATTAGTCTATGTTATATTTTGTATGCAATGGGATTTATTGTTTGGCTGTCCATTTTTTACAAAAATATTAAAAGAACAAACTAACTAACTAACTCGCTCGTTCCGTGTATATATTATTCTATGAAAATAGTTCTTCTCCAAAACATAATTGTAAAAATAGGCCGAAAACCGTGCTTTCGAAAATTACCAAAAAACTGTTTTGCATTACAAAAAAAATCACCTTTTTTATGACATCCCACTTGACATGATCAAAAATAATGTTTTTCAAAAATTCTCCTTTAAACCCCCTCCAATGAACATTTGAAATTATAACTACTAAAAAAAAAATTTGGTTTCGATTTAGAAAAATCCTTACACCCGTGAATTTTTTGTTTCGTAATGTTCGCAAATAAGCGTGGGGACAAAAGAAATTTTACATTTTCGAAAATAAACCGAAAACAGTGCTTTAGAAAATTACAAGAAAAACTGTTTTGCAAGTACAAAAAAAATCAGCTTTCAAATTACACCCCACTTGATCAAAAATATTTTTTCTTAGAAATTTCTACTATCAACCCCCTCCAATGAACTGAAATTATAACAACCAAAACAAAAAAACGGTTTTTTTAATACGAAATTCCTACAATCGTGAATTTTTTTAATTTTTTCTCCTGTAATATTCGAAGTTAAGGGGAGGGGGAGGGACAAAAAAAAACACTCGTTTTTGGTAATAACTCAAAAACTAAGCAGTCGAAAATTCATTGGATTTTTTTTTAAATATTTCTATTTTTTTCGTTTTTTCTAAACCAAACTCGATTCTTAAAAAAAAACTTTTGTTTTAATTTCTCCTTATCTATGTATGTCCATACAATATAGATAAAAACAAATATTTAAATTTTTTCTGTTATCAGCAGGCGTAGGAAAACATATATAATATCTGTAAATTTCAAGTTGATATAGCACTATGGTTTGTGAGTAAATCGATTATGTAGAAATTCTGACGGACACCGAAGTTTCACCAATAGGGTACCGTTTTTACTTTTTCAAATTACGGAACCGTAAAAAAGAAGAGTTTGCGTCCATCAACACCTAAGAGCGCATGTTGTAGTAGGACTTTGGTCTTAACAAGTTTTTATGTGTTTTGAAATATATTGTAAACCAACTAAAAAAATTGCTTATGGGAAAATGACAAATTTCTATTGAGCCTACTAGTTCAATAGTGAGAATTGTTTGCTTAAGTTTTAAAAACCACCATTTTGCTGTGATCGTAATATAATCACATACAGAAAATTATTATAAAAATAATAAATTATTATCAAAAAAAGTTCTACCATCAGTTCTAAAATTAATTTTATGGTTACCGACTGTAAAAACTACGACCAGTTTACCCAGCATTAAAACCATCACAATCCATTCATACATTCACAAAAACACCAATTTTAGAAAAACTGTTTTTCATAACTGTTTCTTAAACTTCAAAAAAAAATTTAAATATTTTCTCTTGTTTCAAATTAAAGAACAATTTTACTTATTTTAATGAATTTATCTAATTTAGCATGACATCCGACATTAACTTTATGAAATAATTTTCATTTTTCTTTTTATTAATTGAAAATTAAATTTACCATTAATTAATGTTTTTTCTTATTTTGTTTTTTTTCTGTACCATCTTAAAATAAATTATTATTTCTTTTCAAATTCAATTGCAAGTAAAAATACTGATAAAATAAAAAATGTGATTATAATTTTTTGTGATTAAATCACGTTTTGATGGAACTGAAATATTTGTAAGCTATTGAACAAAATACGTACATTTTCTTGGATCATCAAAAATTTGAAAATTCCATAAATTCTTCTTTCAATCAAAGTGAAAAAATAAAAAGCAACAACAATATCACAACATTGAAAGAATTCAGACGACAATAATTAGTTTCATGTTTATCGTTGAATCTAGAAAAAAATCATAAACGAACAAAACTTCAACATTTTATCGAAACATAGTTCAAAATGTGAGAGTTAGAAAAATTTTTGTATTGATATTTGTTTCAAAGAATATAGACGAAGAAAGTTTAATGATAAAATTTTATGTCATTTTAATGTGACAAACCAAAATCATTGACAAGTTATTTTATCTTTATAAGACGAAAATTATGTTTCAATATAACAATGATATTGTATCCGATATCCATTGGGGATTGTTTGCTGCAATTTAATCAATATCGAACATATGTTGTTGTTTTTGGTTTAGAGTTCATTGCCATATGAAGTTATAGTTATGAAAATTTATTATGATGATATAAATATTAGAAAATTTTAGGGGAGTTTCAATTAGATTTTTTTCTATGAAAATGTTTACTTTGGCGATGCATAGGCTAGAAAAAAATTATGAAGATAGATTGAATTTCGGTGGATATGGGTAACGGTGATTAAAATATTCTCCGCACTTAAATTTAATCCGTTATGTTCCGGTAACAGATATGGAGATTGTATACATTTAAATTTTTCGTCTGGGACATTTAATAAAAGGAGTAAATGCAAATTATTTTGGCCCAAAAATCTTAAAATTCATAAAACTTCAAAACATAATTCAGAAACCAATTTGTGAGATATGTGGTAAACCAATTTGTTTTGATAAAGGAATTATTATGCTAGGCAAAATAGGTGAATCAAATCGAATAAAAAAGAACGAAACACGAGAGAGTTTTCATGAACGAACTGTATACAGTTTATTCCACTGAGCTGAATAGTTAATTTTAGCTCTAAATTTTTAAGACCCTGGTTAAATAGTTAAACTAAAATGGTTTATGTTATACTTACATTATGTTTAATTTCGAACATTTTATTAACACTTTAGAAATTGCGACAAAAACATGCTATATTGACTGAAATATTGATCTACATTCCCATGACGCGTGTTTAGTAACACATTTTTTATTAATGTTTTTTATACTCCCAAACGAATATGGCTTGTGCTACGTTGGCACTGTTTTGAATAAAAAGTTGACCTAAAAGTTCAATATCAACCAACCAAAATGTTAAACATATAACCTTCATATACCGTTTATTCTTTACACCTTACTCATTACTTATGTCTAAAAAAAAATATAAAATTTACAACAAACCCAACTCAAAACCAATTCTTGTCACATATATGACTCCGAAAATATATTTTTTTAACGTTTCTAAGGCTTTAACAAAAAAACAACAAAAAGAAATTAAAATCACAACCGAAATTTTATTATTCTTATATTGTCCTTTTTCCTGTATTTTCTTAGGTTCGTTTGTTTTAAGTTTAATCTAATGCAAATTCTGAGATTGTTTTTGGCATGTGTGGTCGGGCGGTTTTAAAAAAACAACACAAATAAAAATCATGAATTATTAATAGACTTTTGTTTTTATATTATAACTTTTAAATAAACATCCTTTTCATTATTTCTATCCTGTTGCCTTTTTACATTTTTTTTAAATCTTGTTACCTTAAATTCTTGGTCGTTATGTGAATTGAAATTTAAGATTCTCTGTTTTGGTTGGTATTCTTAAGTTAATTTAAATTTGTTTGGGATCGTTTTAAGTTATTTTTGAGTTGGTAAAGATAGCATACCAAATAGAGTAACCGAAAATTGTTAGAAGCAGATTTCCAGGAATGATTAAAATATTTAAAATTCCATAAATTTTTGACAAACTAGTAAATCTGTTTGTTACATTATTTAAGAGTTGAATGGAATCATTTTCATCACAAACCACAAGATTTTGAAACCGATACTTTACAAAACCAAACAAATCTGTTTCAGTATAAAAACAAATCAATTTCATAGAATTAATGTAAACGAAAATCTAATATTTCCATTATCTTTATTATCCTAATATAATTCAAATCTAACACATTTGTTTTTAAATATAATTTATTTGTACGTAAAACCAAACAATCCAAAAACCACATTTCTACTTTAAAAACTCATCTATTCTTTTCGTAATATAAACATAAAATATCTATTATATTCTACAAAAAGATTTTCTACAACTTTTTTTACTTCTCAATGCTGTTGTACCAACAAAAGAATATATTGAATTTACACATAAATAATAGAAATACAAAAACCTCAATTCTCTTTAGAACGAAATCACTAAAACAAACCTTTTTCTGATTTCAATTTTTAATGTAAATAGTAAATAATAAAAAGAGAACTACTACACCATTGAAAATAGAGGAAAAAAAAAACTATATTACCCCATAACTAACCATGTTTCTATTATTTTAACAGAATGTAAGAATAATAGAGAAAAAATATTAAATTTGTTGTTTTTAATTATTGTGGTTTAGATTTAAAATAACACAATAACATTTATTGTAAACTGGGTAAGAAATAAGCGAAGAAAAATCAAAGTGAAATTATGAAATGTTAAGCTAAGTTATTGCCTGTAAATGTTGCTTTTGATGAATATATAATGTAGTTTTGTAATTTTGAATATTATGCTAATAACATACGTTGATAAGTTTATTACTTGTTGATTATGGTACATCACTTTCCATTTCATGATTTCCTAGGACTGCAAATGATTGACAAAGGAAAGGGGCTGAAGTTGTCGTATTCTTTAAAGTTTTCCATTGTATTTAAATTTTCAGGAAAATTATCTGGTAGCATTGGTAAAGAAATCATCACTAGGTATTTGCACTAGAAATTATTAAGAAATCAATATAAAAGTATGCTATATAAGAAGTTTACATTTCATTTTTTAATACAAATGATTACAATTTATCTCACTCTCTGTTTTATTTAATAATTATTTTTACTTACCTAATAAAGATTTCACTTCATTTTTTAATACAATGATTACAATTTATCTAACTCTCGCGTGACGATCACGCGAATACATAAAATTTTCCGCATACACTTTCGCACAACGCGTCTAAAGAAGTATTCACTTATTTTTTGAAGTAAAACTTCTTTAAGCGCGATATGGCAAGTTTTTGAACGGAAGTAACATTTTGAAAAAAAAAAAAAATAAATAAAATAGAGAAGAAATTCAAACAACAATGAAGTAAAAAGGCAAACGAATATTATGTTCGGCAAGTATGCGATACAATTCGATTATGTGTATTTTGTGTGTCAATTATCATTTATTTGTTAATGTTATTATATTTTTTATTCAGTCTCGTACTAAATTTTATATGAGTTTGATGTGTCGATTTTGAGTTTCGTTTTTTAGCCGATTTCAAAAAAGAGGAGGTTCTGTCAATCATTGTGGGTTTTTTAACCGACTTCCAAAAAGAAGGAGGTTCTGTGTTTCACTGTAAGGTTTTTTTTTATGTATGTACACCGATTTCTCAAAAACGGCTCGTTCGATTTGGATGATTTAAATTGTGTTCTATTTGGGTTTATTCACAGAGGGTCCCATAATTTTTTTTATGATGTGAAAAATACCGTTATTCAGAAAATTGGAAAAAATCATATTTTTTATGCATTTTCGTTGATTTCGTCAAAACATATTATTCTGTTTGTTTGTTGTGGGCAGTATTATATTGCTATACTTGTCGAGGTTATCGTAAATAATTTTCTATGACGGGTAATGTGTATGCCGTTTGTGCAAAAAATCATAAAACCATAATTAATAGATTGTCACTGATGAAAGTTTTTCCGGTATTTGAAGTTATTACTTTTAAAACGCTTTCTAGCCGACATTTGCTTTATGACTACACTAAAAATAAAAAAATATAAAAACCGTTTTGAAAAGAAATAGAACCGACTTCAGAAAAAACAAAAGAGGCACAAACAAGTGAAAAATAACTCAATTATGGCTTTTATAAACAAAAATACGTTACATTTTGATTAATTTAATTTAATTATGCTTTACTATAGACAAAAAAATTACGCTATTGAAAAAGTTACTATATTAAAATAGTTACTTTTTAACCCACTTCAAAAAAGCAGGAGGTTCTGTGTTTCACTGTAGGTTTTTTTATATGTAGTACACCGATTTCTCAAAAACGGCTCGTTCGACTTAGATGATTTAAATTTTATTCTATTTGAGTTCATTCCCAGAGGGTTCCATAATTGTTTCTTTGATGTGAAAAATACCGTTATTCAGAAAATTAGAAAAAACCATATTTTTAATGCATTTTCGCTGATTTCGTCAATAGTTATTTATTATACAAGGGAAAAAAGTAGTAGATTTTAGCTCGAGGTTGTGTTGTCTCCCGACGCGAAGCGGAGGGAGACGAAAAACCGAGAGCTAAAATCTACAATTTTTCCCGTGTATAATACACTATTTTTTTCTGTGACTGGACAAATATTAATATAATTATTGAAAAAATAATATTAAACAAATATTACAATATGTATATTCACCACACCATACGAATTTTTCTTGAATAAAAACTTAAAATTAAGTTTCATTTTATTTGTCAAAACCAGTTATTAACATCAAGAAGAAAACGGTATAACTTTTCATTAACATTAAAATAGTCATAAATGTTCATAAATATACATAATATTCATCATTTATGTGTATATATGTATTTATATATATATTTTTATCTATCTGGGAAAAAAGTACATACTTTTTTCCCCGGGAAAAAAGTATTTTATGAAAAGTATCATTTTTGCACCTGTCAGCAGAAGCAAAATGTTTAACTTTTTTCCCGTCACAGAAAAAAACATATTAATCTGTTTGGATATTTTGGGCAGTATTATATTGCTATACTTGTCAAGGTTATCGTAAATAATTTTTTCTACACCCGTATTATAAAAATACACTTATATGACCGAAATCCGTTTTATAATGATATTCATTTCGATACAGATTTTATTACGATACAGATTTTTAATCAACAGAAAGAAACCCATAGTTTTTCAATCAAACATGCTATGCATTTGACGTTTGTTGAAATTTTCGTATGGAAAAAAAAATTGATCTTTGAAATTTGAAAATTGAAACTTTCGTTGTAATTTTCGTTCTTCGTTATTTAGCGGGTGTAGAAAAAATAGCGTATGCCACTTTCATGTAATGGTTATTAATACACTCGCATATACCATACGAAACTCGCCTACGGCTCGGTTCGTATCCCGATTAATGCTCGTGTATTAATAACCGTCATTACATGATCGTAGCATAATATACTATTCTATCACGGGAAATATGTATGCCGTTTGTGCAAAAAATCGCAAAACCATAATTAATAGATTGTCACTGATGAAAGTTTTCCAGCATTTGAAGTTATTGCTTTTAGAACGCTTTCTAGCCGACATTTGCTTAATGACTACACTAAAAATAAAAAAATAAAAAAACTTTTTAAAAAAAAATAGAACCGACTTCCGAAAAAACAAAAGAGGCACAAAAAAGTGAAAAATAACTCAATTGCTGCTTTTAGAAACAAAAATACGTTACATTTTGATTAATTTATTTTAATTATACCTTACTATAGACAAAAAAATTACGCTATTATACAAAGTTACTATATTAAAATAGTTACTTTTTATTATAATTATTATAGTTATTATAGTTGTTATAATAGTTATTATATTTTAAAAGTTATTTGTAGTACAAAACTGTTCGAAGTCGGTGCCACATTGACGAAAAACCGACTAATATGTCTCGGGCTTGGCACCGATTTCCAACAGTTTTGTACTACAAATAACTTTTAAAATATAATAACTATTATAACAACTATAATAACTATAATAATTATAATAAAAAGTAACTATTTTAATATAGTAACTTTGTATAATAGCGTAATTTTTTTGTCTATAGTAAGGTATAATTAAATTAAATTAATCAAAATGTAACGTATTTTTGTTTCTAAAAGCAGCAATTGAGTTATTTTTCACTTTTTTGTGCCTCTTTTGTTTTTTCGGAAGTCGGTTCTATTTTTTTTTATGTATGTTGTCCGATTTCTCAAAAACGGCTCGTTCGTATTATTTAAATCGTATTCTATTTGGGTTGATTTCGAGAGGGTCCCATAATTTTTTATGATGTGTAAAATGACGTTTTCAGAAAATTGGAAAACCCGTATTTTTATGTATTTTAGTCGATTTAATCAAAACATTTTAACCTGTTTGGATAGTTTGAGTTGTATTATATTGCTATAGATGTCGAGGTGGTCGTAAATAATTTTCTATGAGTGGATATATGCCGTGTTTTTAAAAAGTTTATTTTCAAATAAAAATATTTGTGTTGATTAAATTTGTTTTGTTAAATAAAAAAATGAGTGCGTGTAATATTTGCAAGAGGTTGAATTAAATTTCTTTGGCTACTGTGGCAGATATTACTAAAAAGATTATATATAAAATAAATATGTCATATAGTAAATTAGAGTAGCATTTCTTGATAATATAATTTACAACACAATGTATTACAAAGTCAATTCAAATATTATCATAATTGAAATATGAAGTTAGAAGTTTATGATAACTAAAGTGAGAAACATAAACATTACTTCGAAAATTTACTAAAGTTCTTGAAAAACGCAACATTTGTTGTACCAAATCTTGTTGTTGAATTAAGTGGACATGCATTCATCGTGCAATTTAATTTGTAATACGTTGTAAGACTTTGTAAAACATGCAAATATGGCTTTTTATTACACATTGTTGTAAATTATATTATCAAGAAATGCTACTCTAAATTTCTAAATAAAATATTTATTTTATATTTAGTATTTTTAGTAATGCCTGTCATAGTAGCCAAAGAAGTTTTACTTCAACAGCGTGTGAAGATTACGAAGTTTAATTTTATTTAATACAAATGATTCTAATTTATCTCACTTTTTCTTTTAAAATTTATTTTTCATATAATAGCGTTACGATCTGGCGCAAACATAAAATTTTCCCCATACAAAACCGCAGAACGCACCTAAACAAGTTTTCACTTTATTTTTTATTACAAATGATTACAATTTATCTCACTCTTTTTGATATTTATTTTTAATATAATAGGTTAACGATTAGCAGAAAAGATTTTCAATATAATAGCGTGACGATCACACGAATACATAAAACTTTCCCCATACAAACTTCAAAAATCAAAACAGCGCAAATGTTAAAAAAAGAAGAAATCTTGCTTTTCGACTTTTTCAGCTTTAAAGGCAACTGTAACAAATTAGACGCACTCGTTGTGGCGACAAACCAAAGTTTAATTTGATTTTCAACTAAACCTTTTAATAATAAAATTTTTTTAAAAGAAAAACTGTAGCAGCCCGTAGTTGTAGAAGGAGATCAGATTGTTGATCAATAAATTGCGTGTTCGAAATACAAATTTATACGAAAGAAAAACTTATAATATCTAAATTTGAACTAACTTCATTTCTAACTAAGTTTTAGTTTCTTGGGTGCATCCTTATTATCAGTGATTGATTAAAGCTAAGGTAGTGAGGACCTAGGGCCTTTATAATTATAAAAAACAAAAGATTCATAATGAAATAAAACACAATTAAATTAAATTGTGCTGTGTAAAGCGTTCAAAATAATTGTTAAATTATTAAACAAAAATAAGTATTTATTACATTATTTCTAAATTATTATAAAATTACTCAATTTTAAATTATAGTAATACTAAGTTTAAACCACCTATAGTTTAATAGAATAATAGTTTTTTGCTATTAAACTATCGATACATTGGGCGTTTATACCACAAAATAGTATTATTCTATCATGTGGTATAAACGCTCAGAATAATATTGACAGATAGAATACAGCTACCGTATTTAAAATTTGAATATAAAATCTTATCAATCGAAAAGTATTTCAACAAAATATTATAATACTCATATCAATTTAAAATTAAAACTAAATTTTGAGTGATTTTGATGTTCCACATTTTTTACAATCGCGTGAAATTGTTTTTACATTTTAGGTTTTGACGGTTACAATTTTTTTGAATATACTATTATACTATCGATCAAAAGCAAAATATCAAATAACTATCTATCATATTAAAAAAGCATTATTCTATCCGTTTTCATTGTAATAGTTTATTAGCTATTTGCTATTATTCTATTATACTACGATGGTGTAAACGTAGTGTAAACTTGCTTAGTCAAATTAGTCAACTTTTTATTTAAAGCAGCAACTTGGAATCAAGTATTAGTAATAATTTTGTCTTTAGAGTACAAAGCTTACCATGAAGATGGCTCTGTAATTTAAACATTTCTTAAAATTGTTTTTCTCTAATCGTACATACTATAATAATACACTTATATGCCCATAATCCGTTTCATAATGATATCCATTATGATACAGATTTTTAATCAATATAAACCTTTGTCCTAGATTCCTATCTAATTGTTTCATTTGTCAAAATCAGTAGGTATTAAATTTTCGTAGAATATAGCTAAACTTCGATAATCATATTATTAAAATGTCTGATATCAGCGATATAGAAGAATTACCAGCGACTCCTCCACACATATCGGAGAAAGCAGAAAATGCAGTACAAAATATTTTACCCCAAAAATCTAAAAAAATGTATGAAAAACTATATCTACTAACCATTAATTACAATTTTGTAGAATTTTTAATAGAAATACGAGTAGTTACTGTTATTGTGTTCAATACAAATATAAATATAATATTTTTCTACACCCGTACTATAAAAATACACTTATATGACCAAAATCCGTTTTATAATGATATTCATTTCGATACAGATTTTATTACGATACTGATTTTTAATCAATAGAAAGAAACCCATAGTTTTTCAATCAAACATGCTATGCATTTGACGTTTGTTGAAATTTTCGTAGGGAAAAAAAATTAAGCTTTGAAATTTTAAAATTGAAATTTTCGTTGTAGTTTTGGTTCTTCGTTATTTGCCGGGTGTAAAAAAAATAGCGTAAGCCCCTTTCATGTAATCTTATATATTAATACGCTAAAAAAAAACTTTGTACTGCCTAAGGCTTTTTTATTCGAATTTTGATTCATTTCAAATTTTCACTGATAGCTGATATTAAGTTAACTTAGATTTTAAAGATTTTTGGGATTTTTCGGATCATAAATTAAAAAGTTATAGACGAATTAAAATGTATTTTTGAATTTAACGGCCTCCTACATACAATATGAAAATGGAATTGCCCAAGTATATATTTTTTTTTTTCACAAAAACGATAAGCAGGCTACAGACCTTCAATCAATTTGTCAATCAATTCGAAAACGAAAACAAACGAAATAAAATTTAGTGTAAAAATTCCCTAAATTTTATTTCGTTTATTTTCGTTTTCAATTGATTGACAAATTTATTGAAGGTCTGTAGCCTGCTTTAAGAGAATATAAAAAAATTAATATAAAAAATTAAATTTAGTATTTTATATTTTCTTTTCAAATTTCAATTTAGTTTATGAATTGATTTAGGAGTGAATAGACGTAATATTTTTCTTTGTTTTTTTATTATTGGAGTGGATAGACGTAATATTTTTCTATGAATGTTGTGAATGAAGAAATGAATTTGTGGACAAAGAAAGGCAAAACAAACATGAGAAAATCTGGTGCAATACCTAGTAATCGTTCAGCGATTCTTGCTACCTAGGTATTGGCGGTTCTTTTAGTAGTCTTGTATGCTTGTTTAAAATTTTCTGAATACATGGCTCATAAGCAACATAAATTAGATGATATTAATTTTTTAATAAAGCGCCTAAGGATGAAATACTCAATTTAAAAAATTAAACGGAATTGGATAACCGCAACGTTTTTCTTTTAACATTTTCTTTGCCTAAATAGGAGTGGAAAAAATAAACGAATTCCGCAATGAATTTGTGGCAATCGGTACAATTCGTTTGATGTAAAAATCGAATCTGAGTGAATCAAGCTTTATGAGAAGCACCACAAATGTGATGAATTCGAAACAATATAAATATTCGTACCAATTGGGGATCGTTTAACGGTTTTTCTGTTAAAATAAGAAAAATACTCGATATTTATATGTATTGAATATTGACCTATATTGATTGATGTTTTAAGTATCACTTGCTCATTTTATGTCTCATTTACCCTAGTATAAATATTAATTCCATTGTTCAAATGCACACTACTTTGTTTGTCAATCGCAGTAAAGTGTTTTGTGTTAAACAACCTAAATCCAAATAATGTCCACGTTTTTAAATTGTTTGAATTAATAATACTTTATGCCTAATTTTTATTATTCATACTTAATAAAGAATTTTATGTTTAAATATTCTGGTTAATGACTCAAAGAGACACCGCGCGATCCAAATTAGGGTTTAGTACTTAAATTTTATGTACTTATTGAGGATCGCTTAAAATAAATAATTTTTACAGGCCGTTCGTTTGTTTGAAATATTTTATAGTAATAAAATTAAAATGGCTCCTATCAAACCTAAAACAACTGAACAAGTAATAAGGGAAGGATTGAAAAATGCTAAGGAGGCAGTTAAGTGCGGCATGACTGTTCACACTGCCAGCAAATCCTTCAAACTTCCAAAAACCACATTATACAACCATCATATTAAAAACCTGAGCGCCGATATAAAACAAGGAGCACCGAGCATTCTATCGTAAGATAAAGAACAACATTTATGTACATAGATTGACCACATGGCTAAAACTGGGTTCCTCGTATCTAAAGACATGCTGTTGGATTCAGTTCAATTACTAGTTAAAAATTTAAAAATTTAAAATAACTTCCGAGGTGGTAGACCAGGTAAGCTCGTTTCAGCTGCCTTTACAATATATATATTCCCACATATTTAATACGAATTCCATTTTTGTTTTCAAATTTGCTTAGGTCGCCACTGGTATGATGGATTTTTGAAGAGAAATCCTTCCATTTCCAAACGTGTATCACAATATTTAATAAAAAATCGCACACAAGTCAACGAAGCGAAAATTAGGAACTGGTTCAACGAAATAACAACATACTTAGCAACAAACGAATATCTACCAATCTTTGATCATTCGGAACGAATTTTCAATTGCGATGAAATTGCTTTCTTTTTGAGCCCCAAAGAAAATTCTGTTTGTGTTAAAAAGGATCAAAAATCCCTTTGTATCAAATGATGAAAAAGAAAATATAACTACGCTCGTAATGGGTAATGCAAAAGGAACACTTGGCCCGCCAATGGTAGTACTTCCGTACAAGAGAATCCCGCGTATTGTTGCCAAGAGTATGCCAGACAGTTGGGGAATAGGAAGAAGCGACTCCGGATGGATGACTGGCGAGTTATATTTTGAATATATCGCTAATATATTCTATCCATGGTTATTGAAAGAGGAAATTCAATTTCCTATTGCCCTTTTTGTAGATGAATATACTTCACATATAACATTAGCGCTCAGTGAATTTTGCAATTAAAAACAAATAATTTTGGTTTCGCTTCCTCCTAATGCAACATCTATACTACAACCAATGGATGTTGCATATTTTCATCCTTTAAAACAAGCCTGGAGGATTGCTGTAAAAAACTGGCGTATGAAGAATAACGGTGCAAGGATTCGCCGAGAAGATTTTGTGCCTTTGTTATCGTACATTTTGGGAAACGTCCGCTTTGAACAAAATTTACGAAACGGGTTTAAAGCTTGCGGCTTACATCCCCTCGAGATAATAAATTAAATTTGTTTGAAATGGCTTTCTTATGCGATGCCTGGACTGGAGCCAACGAAGATACATGTTTATTCGAATACTGGCGAAATCTCAAAAACAAAATTGCTGTAATCAGTGAATGAAAACAGAACTGTGATAATGAGTCATCCACCCTAAATATTGAAGAAACCATAGGGTTTAGTAAAACATTAGACAACAATTTGTTAGGTTTCGATAGTATGGACGTTGATCTGGATGCTATTTTAGGGGAGAACGCTGCCCTAACACTAAATGTAGAGTTTGATGGATCAGTAACAATCAAAAATGAACATGAAACTCCGAAAAAACAAGAAGATAAAAGTAATAACGATTTGCCAACACCATTCAAACAAAACTTAATTTGGCCAACACCAACAACCTTGAACCAGTTTCGTCTAGACGGAAAAAATTACCAGCAGTAGTCTCATCGGAACAATGGATTTTATATTCAAAAAATAAAATGGATAAAAAGGAAAAATAAAATAGTAAAAAAGAAGAAAGAAAACGACAAAAGCAGGAACAAATAAATAAAAACAAGAATTATTGTTCGAATTCTGGAAAGAGAAAAAAAGGAGACAGTAACAAAAACTACTGATCAAACTACTAATGGTGATCCTGAACTAAAAGTTCAACAATATGTGATAGTACACTATGAGAGTGAGTTATTTCCAGGAGTAATAAGGAGTATAAAAAAAGATGAATATTTTTTAAGAGTGATGACTATGTCTGGCAATCATTGGAAATGGCCCGACAGAGATGACGAATGCTGGTATAGCAAGGCAGATATGATCCAAAAATTTGAAGAACCAGCGTTGATCAACGCCCGAGGGATTTATTCCGTCCATGAAATAAATTCGTTGCGGGATAAACTTGTGTGTGATACTTAAATATTTATTTTGTTAAGTTTTATTTTATTATATTAAAACATGGAGTTTTATTATTTTATTTTTATTTTATAACTAAAATTACCATAATATTATATTTTATTGAAATAAAATTTTTTTCTTATGCAAAGAATAACTTTAAAAGGCTATTTATTTTATTTTATTCCAACAGTTTCTAGCCTACGCTAAGATCCACATTAAAAACATAAAACGATCCGCTTTAAACGCAAAGAATTTCAAGGCGATCTAAAATATGGCTTCTGAAGTATATCTTTATTTTTGCAAAAATTGGCGATTACCTTGGATAAAATTATGAGTTAATAGAATAATTTATTGTGTTAAGTTTAATCACGCACATAATTATTATGATTGTAAAAACAAAAATAAACCTATTATGTTATTGTTGATGGAAGGATAAAATTATTTTGTCACTTGATTTAATTTTATAATAATATATTATATAATGTTGAAACATACTCTCAAATACAGATAGATATGATTCTTCAGTTAGTGTAAGAATTCACGTTGTAACGATGCTAGTTCAGATAGTTCCAAATACATTGTATTTGGATACTAGATGGAGTTTTGTATCGAATACTGCATTTGAACTATCATGCGTTAACAGAAATCTCAGATTGGATTGTATGGTGGGCAGTACATTTTCCGGCTAGATGTCAGCCTCTGGGTCGTGATCTTCCACCATCTCCGTTCTGAGCTTGCATGTACTGCTAATTATATACGGTTAAAAACAAACAAAAGAAATCTCAAAATAAAACCATTCAATGAAAAAGATACACTATTATATACACTTAGACACTATGTTGACATCCAGTTACCTGAATGATCAGATGATGATGATCATTCTTTTCAAACCCTCCCAGAACCTTATTTGATTTCCTCCATCCGAGGAAATCCCACAATTGCATGGAGCTCCGAAAAACCTTGAATCACATAATCAAAAAAAAAACTCTTATTCGCTCATTTCCACTTCACTATAACTATCTAGAACAATGCCACGTTGCTGTAAACAAAAACATTCAACCTAAACGCTTTAGTGTAAAAATTATCAAAAAAAAGTAGCTATTGAAAAATATTAATCATTTATATATTTTGATTATCGAAATAATTAATTATACATGTAAATAAATGTAATTATAAATATATATGAATACCGATATATTATACGCAAAAATGTAAAACGACATTCTTAAACTAAACACCTAATTATGTTCATACATGATTTAGTTACATAAGGTAACATAAAGCATTTATATAATTATACATTTTTTTAAAGTTCTTAGAAAATATCATGCAAACTTAAAAGTACTAACAATTTAAATCAATTGCAAATACTATGGCGTTCTCGAGACACAACCTAATATCTTAATTTCTATATGGAATTGAGTATGTATATAAAGAAAAACATAAAATATATAAATTTATATAACGTGTAAATATATACAGATATATAATAAATTAATTAATAACAACGATGATTTAACAAAATATATACATATATATAAATGCATTCATAACTAATCAGCTGGCTAATCCGTTAATTCGTTACAAGAGTAACGTTAAATTTAACTACTCTTTTTTTTGATAATCATACCGTACCGTATCTTCAATTTTTATCTAATTTGATGCGACCTTTAAGAAAAATCTTCTGCCTACGTAATTTATATATTGAGTTGTGGCTATAATACTAACAGTATAAACCAAAAAAAATCCTAGCTTGATTCGCTCCGTTGTCTTATGCCGTGTACAGTTTCCTAACTGTATTTTCCAGCCAAACAAAACGGCGTCACAATATAAAATTATAAGAACTACTTACAGTTTTTGCTTTTGTAAAAAGTTTCAAGCCAAACAATACCAAGAAACAACGCGTCTATTTTATCTTGGAAACTATCCTAGTTTATTATTATCTGAACGTGGATGTTTTCACGCGTGCTTCTAAAGCCAAGAAAATTAAAAGAAAGTCTTAGAAAAACTATCTTGAATATATAAAACTTTTACAACTCATATGAAGTAGAACATACCTTGGCTTTAATTTATATTGTACACGACACACAACTCCGGTTTTATTTAGGCAATCATGAAAATTACCGGATTATATTCCACTGTGTATTTTTAAACAATTTAATTTTAACTTTTATTGTTCAAGTTATGAAATACAATTAACCAAAACTGATTAACAAATGTTGATTAATGCAATTTCGATTGCATTTAGATTAAAAAGGATTATTTTAAAATACACTCAACAGATGGAATTTTCTTTCGTTCATATATAGTGCGTGAATTAAGAATAAATATAGTTATAATATATATGCAAGTAAAAATACATTTACACATCAAATGCAGTAGAGTAAATAAAACATTGTAGACGACCGAACGCTACAACGTTTGTCACTCAATCATCATTATAGGCCGAATGTCTTACATATCTTGAGATTTTACATAATCATCTGTTTTAAATCGGTTTCTGTTTATATCCTTGCTTACAAATATTAAAACAAAATAATTTTAACAAATGGCCTTTGGCCATATAGCCTTTGGCCATATCAGAGAAAATATGTATATTTCAAAAACAATATGAAAAATATGGA
Organism: Diogma glabrata; assembly: GCA_963693315.1. Lineage (NCBI taxonomy): Eukaryota > Metazoa > Arthropoda > Insecta > Diptera > Cylindrotomidae > Diogma > Diogma glabrata. The sequence goes on along the minus strand of OY856187.1, from coordinate 41,920,178 downwards.
GCGACTGAAATCTCACAGCTCTGAGATATCAAGACTTCGGTCTGGGTTAAGGATTTTGATATAGTAAACATTTGCTCGAAAAATAAAATACACCATTAAACATTTACACAATAAAATACTATTATCTGATATAATGTGATAAGCTTTGAAAATTTATTTATTGTTTCATTTTTAGAAGTTCATTATTAGGCATAAATTAGTAAAACTAATCCTAAAATATTTAATGAAATCAATAATTTAAATTAATAAATTATTGTTAAATTGAATCACCAAACAATCTTTTTAGTAAGTATATTTATTTATTGACGCGTTTCGAATATTAAATATTCATCATCGGTACAAAAAATATGAATTGTCATATTTTTTGTACCGATGATGAATATTTAATATTCGAAACGCGTCAATAAATAAATATACTTACTAAAAAGATTGTTTGGTGATTCAATTTAACAATAATTTATTAATTTAAATTATTGATTTCATTTAATATACAACAACTTGGAGATCAAACAAATACCTTTTTATTTATTTAATTTTTTACAATAAATAAAAATTTATTTGAAACATGTCTAAAATATTTGGTTTGAAAACCTAAGTATTACATTCTCAAGCCAACAGTGAATTTCTTACCTCCACTTTTTTGGCATTTCTTGACGTTTTAGGACCTATTGATTTTAAAAAACCAAAAAAAATATTTTTTCTGTCTGCCGTCCGTCACAACTGTCGTTACAGAGAAAACCGCTGGAGGGATTTCAAAAAGTTTTGTTTACAAAAATAGGTTTACTTAATGGTAAGAGCCGAAAAGACAATGATTTCGATAAGTGTGTCAAAACAAAATAAATGCATATTTTTTGCTTAAAAACATTCAGTTTAAGTGATAACGAGTTATATCCTTGAATATGAAGAAATCTTTGATGGTCGGCATTGGTATGTGAGACCAAGAGCTTGATTGTTTTATTATAAATGTGTCAAAAAATACCGTTAAGTGTGTCAAATGAATAATTTTCATTTTATTTTTACAAAATTTATTTTTAATAAAATATAATTAATTATTTGTATGACATGAAATGTAGTTGAACATAAAATTGGACATGGAATATGCTTCTACCCAGTTTCAACTCCTCCCTAGGAACAGCTGGAAAATATAAAGTTGTTGCATATTAAATGTCGCTTTTTAACAAAAAGAGCAATTTTTGTGTCATTCCAGATACCACGACTTCTAAATAACAAGAACAGTTGGAAAATAAGATTGAATTCTGGATTTTGTAATAATTTTTGTAATATATGTAGAATTTCAGAAAAAGTTTGGATTCTTGCAATATTTTCAGAATTTTGAAGAAAGTTTCAATTTTGATTTTGTAATAATTTTTGGAATAGTTTTAGAATTTTCAAAAAGTTTGAATTTTCGATTTTATTATAATTTTTGGAATTTAGAAAGAAGTTTGTATTTATGATTTTGATATAATTTGTGCAACACTTTAAAAAAATTTGAAAAAAGTTTGTATTTTTAATTTTGTTATAATTTTTGCAATATGTTTGCCATTTTGGAATAAGTTTGAATTTTCGATTTTGTTATAATTTTTGCAATATGTATTTTTAGTATTTGGGAAAAAGTTTGTATTATTGATTTTGTTATTATTTTTGCAATATTTTTAGAATTTTGAAAAAAGTTTGAATTTTTGATTTTGTTATTATTTTTGCAATATTTTTGGAATTTGAAAAAAGTTTCAATATTTGTTTTTGTTATAATTTTTAGAATATTTTTAGAATTTGATGTTTCGTGTTAGTTTATTTATACACCACAAACTGTATAAAAATCCTTATCCGAACCCGAAGTCTTGAAATCTTAGAGTCTTGAGAATTCAGACCTTTCATATTTTCTGTTTAAAAAATTGATTTAGTTGAAATAGCTGAGGATACATTCAATACTGTTTTGGTTAGACAACTGTTAAGCAAAATAGCTAAATATTTAACAAGTTAAAGGCGGAAACAACCAGATAGTAGTCATGTGAAATAATGAAAGTTCTGTCAGAGTTTTGGTTTTAATAATTTTTTGCTTGTTTTTTTGGTATCTAGTACAAGTAAGGTTTATTGCCTCTGTATCAAAAAAATTCTTTATATTTTTTTACTGTGTGAATTCGTCGCCACAAAACATATTTTGAATCCAAAAATGATAAATTTACATCACAGGTAGGTGACAGTTGACACAAAGAGCGCCGTAAGGAGAAGTTTTGTGAACAACTAACTTCAAAATTTATATGAAATCATTCCCAGAACAAACATTGTTTTGGGTCATCTCACTGCGCCAAAACTATATGGAATCCATTGGTTGACCTTTCTGTTCTATCTCATTCCTTCTATAATGATTAATGATGACATAAATTTTTTTTTGTTAAATGACATATTCGCACTCACAAGTTTATCAAAATAGCTAGTATATAAAATACCAACCGCGTTTTACAATTAATGAAAATTAGCAATAGATTTTAATCTCTGTTTAATATTCATTCTAAAACTAGAACGAGTTTATAAGAATAATTATTTTATCTGCCTCTTTTTGTATGACAAGATAATATATCTGCCGTTTAATGATAAAAAAATGGCGATAAACTCGTGTTAACATTGAAATCCTAATTAGTTGAAGTTAACTTTTTTTAAAACCTTTTTAATGGATTAACTATTCTAACCTCAATCATAATTGTTTTTTCATTTAATTCTAAAAACTTTTAAAATTATGTTTTTATAAAAAGGAAAAAATCTTTTTAATGTTACAAGTAATGTTTAACACAAATCCCCCAAAAAAACAAATCCCAAAAATTGTGTAACAAGATTATTTTAATAAATTCATTTTGGTTAGTATATCAATCATTATGTCGGTTTTCTTTATCTGTAATTTTATTTTAAATATTTTGCTGCTTCTGTATATGATTTATAATTAATTAATCTGAACACATTAATCTTCTTCCAACTTGTTTTAAAATGAACCATAGGAAGAGCAGAAAAAACGATTTTTTTACTTAATGAGGCAACACCAGACAATAAAAATGAAAATGGAAAAATATGAGATGTATTTTTTGTTTGGTTTTGATATGAAACTGATTTTTCATCTCATTTAAATTCAAACAACACAATATAACTCTTTTGGAGTTTTACATTACTGACATAATGGAGGATGACAATAGCTTTGAAATATAGCAAGATTATAAACGATTTTGTATAACCTTGTTCAATGGATAAACTTTTAATAATTTGCTATATTGGATTCTAATATGGACTACTTATGCAATTTATTTGTAGATGTAGGCGTTCTGTAGTTTCAGTTTATCTTTCAACTTTTTATCTGTTTAGTGGAGTCATATTAGCATTTTATATTGATGTAAGAGCAAAGTTGAATTTCTTTTTTGTTTTATGTTAAGGACATAAAAGTTAGTGGGCATGTAATTATTTAGCAAATTTGGAGGTCCGGAAGTGCCTCAAAAATGACAAAAACTGGTTTTTTGGTGTTTTTCGAGTAGGTCGCTTCACTATTTTTGAAATATTTCGTGCTCTAATGATCATAAAAAAATAAAAGATGAAAATGTTTGTGATTAAATTTCAAATTCATCTATGGGGGTTAGATACTTTAAAAGTGTAACCTAACCTCAAAAAACCGAATCGCGTGACTTTTTTTTTTTTTACTAAATTTATGATAAGAGGCGGAAAAATCGTCGAATTTTCATGAAAATTTCAGGAAACATGTATTTTAATAGTCTTAATGTGGGTTTTAATTTTGATGAAAAAATTTTAATTTTTTCGGCCACAATTGGCATTTTTCGTTAAATTTGGCAAATGGTGCCATTTTATGAGAAGTTATCCAAAATAATTTTTTTTTTTTTTTAATCTGTACTTTTTTTATCTACTTTAACCTAAGTATAATTAAAACTATGTCGCCTTAATTTAAATGCCCATTTTTGGGCATGAAAAAAAACATTAATTTTTGTATTTTTTTGACATTTTACCGTATATACGGTATTATTTATGCTATTATCATGTATTTTGCATAAAAGTGAAATATGCAATTCAAATTAATAAAAAATATTTTTTTTAAATTATACATAACCTACAAAACTTTTTTTTCTTGCAATGCCCTAAATTGCTTTTGGTAAATAAATAAAACTAAACTAACAAAATATATGACATAATAATAAAAAATAGCAGTTGAAGTAGTATATAAGTAACAGTTTAAGCAAAAATTGTAATAATAATTTAAACTGAGGATGACGTAAGTGAAATCGATATTCAATAAAATAAAAAATCAAATTCAAATTGTTACTATAAGGAAGTTTATATTATTATTAATAAAATAAAAAATTTTAAAATAAACAGCAAAAAGTATATTTTTAAATATTGCATTTTAATTCAAAAGTGGCAAAAGCACACAAACAGTGAATAATATGGAAAACCGTAATAACGCATATAGAATTTTCAATTGAAAACATAATTGGCGTAAAATTATTTATGCTGTGTATTTTATATGTTTGAAAAAAAATTGAATATTACATATTTTCCAAATCTTATATCAAATATTTACAATAATTGTAATAACATTTTAATTATTTACCAAAAGCAATTTAGGGCATTGCAACAAAAAAATGTTTTGTACACCGAAAGAAAAAATCTTGCTTGATTCAAACATGTTGCATTGTTAATCGAAAATTAAGTGAAAATTGGGGAACTAAATACGTTAGTGATTGTATCAACCAACGCTCCGTATTTAAATTAACAATTTAACCGTTGTTGATATATTTTTTTATAAGTATCACAAACATATTTGATTTAACCATGTTTGTAGTTGAGTCAATTATGATTTAATTTTCAATTGACTACAAACGTGGTAATTTAAAACTTAGACTAAAAATAGTGATATTGAATACGTTTGTGATAGAATCAAGCAATACGCCGTATTAAATCTTTTGGTTTGGTACATCTTTGCTTTGTTTTTGCTGCTATCCATGTTTGTATGGGTTCGTTTTTTTCGTAAATATAATATTTGAAATTTTTTATATTAGAAGTATGTATTTCGCATCAATCCCGACAAACATTTTTATGCATAAAGCTAGCGTTCATTTACGTTCTAAATAGGAAATGTATGAGTGTGATTTTGTTTGTAAAGGATGCGTCCATTTTTTCGCCATTTTTTTAATGATACGATTTAAAAGACGAAAATTCAGAAATCAAAAAATTTAAATATTTGAATTATGTGTAGAAAATTATACTAATCTTCCATAATTTTCTCATTATTATGAAAAATTAAATTAAAATATCGATAAATGGACATGAAACAAGACAAATAAAAAATATTAAAAAAATATAATAATTTTTTTAAATCACCAAAATAAATTATAGAAACGGCCTGTTTCACTAACGATATTTTTGTTATAACATTAACTGAAAAATTTCTTTCGCACATAATTTTATATGCAAATAATATGAAAATAATTTAAATCAATTAAACACATCTAAATTATTTCCTAAAGTAAAATGTTAAATAAAACCAGCCATGTTAAAATATATAAAAACTTTTTATTTTTCTATTCTTTTATTTTTTAGTTTCTTTTCTCCTAGTTTTTTATTTTAACAAACACAATAATTTTCAAACAAAAACATGAACAATCTGAACTGAAAAATATGAACAAGAAAAATTGATCACGCCGTGGTTGATTTAAATAATGATAATTGTTACGTTTTTATAAAATAAATTGACAATGCTACATTGGTTAAAATAATTACGTTCGTATTAGACGCAAAATCAAACAAGCTTTGTAGTTGATTCTACCAACGTTTTTTTTTCGGTGTAGGTTATGTATAATTTTAAAAAATACTTTTTATTAATTTGAATTGCATATTTCATTTTTATGCAAAATTCATGATAATAGCATAAATAATACCTAATTAACATTTTACCGTATATACGGTAAAATGTTAAAAAAATGCAAAAATTAATGTTTTTTTTTCATGCCCAAAAATGGGCATTTAAATTAAGGCAACATAATTTTAATTATACTTAGGTTAAAGTAGATAAAAAAAGTACAGATTAAAAAAAAAAATTTTTATTTTGGATGACTTCTCATAAAATGGCACCATTTGCCAAATTTAACGAAAAATGCCAATTGTGGCCGAAAAAATTAAACTTTTTTCATCAAAATTAAAACCCACATTAAAACTATTAAAATACATGTTTCCTGAAATTTTCATGAAAATTCGACGATTTTTCCGCCTCTTATCATAAATTTAGTAAAAAAAAAAAAAAGTCACGCGATTCGGTTTTTTGAGGTTAGGTTACACTTTTAAAGTATCTAACCCCCATAGATGAATTTGAAATTTAATCACAAACATTTTCATCTTTTTTTTTTTTATGATCATTAGAGCCCGAAATATTTCAAAAATAGTGAAGCGACCTACTCGAAAAACACCAAAAAACCAGTTTTTGCCATTTTTGAGGCACTTCCGGACCTCCAAATTTGCTAAATAACCGATGCCCACTAACTTTTATGTCCTTAACATAAAACAAAAAAAAAATTCAACTTTGCTCTTACATCAAATATATCACTTTTTTTTACTAATTTGACTCCACTAGTTTTACAATATCATATACACTATAGAACAATGATGAAAAAAATGCATGAAATGTACTTTAATTGTTCATGTTACAAAATCTTCGAGCATAAAATTGTCTATAACACATGTAATGCACATGATGTATACCATACGGTGCACATGTCGTAAAATGACTTTAAATAATTTTAGTGATTTAAAAAAATTATTAAATTTTTTTTTAATTTTTGTTTGCCATGTTTCATGTCTGTTATCCAAACTGATATTTAATTATTTAATTATTTTTTTTTATAATATTAAAAAAGTTATGGAAAATTAATATTATTTTGTATATGTAAGTCAAATATTTAAATTTTTGTCCGAAAGTTTTTTGTACATTTTTTATACTTACATGTTTATATAATTTAAAAATAATAAATTAAAACAAATATGTATACGTTAGCATGGACGAAACATACATACACTTATTCACCATGCACATAATGTTTGTAGGGTACCATATGTACTTTGATTTCTATAGACCACAATAAAGTTGGTTATTTAATTGTAATACTTTTTGAGCCGTATAAAAGATGCCTTAAAACCGTAAATTTGTAATTACAAACGTAAGAAAACGGCAAAAAGCGGTCGATATAAAAAAAATAACAATAAACAAATATAATTGTTTTACGGAAGGCCAATTCTAGAACACATAAATGATTATGGACAATATTGTGAAGTTCGTATTGCATAATACTACGTTCACATTGCCATGATTTTAAACAATTTTTGATTTCAGCTCGATTATCAGCTTGTTTTGATTAATTTTTCCATACAAAACTGAAATCATGTCGAAAGTTGATTTAAATTAAATCCATTCTAAATCACGCTAAGCACCCCTGAATATTTGATTTTCGAAAAAAAAAATACAGCCCTATTTCAACAGTGACATTTAATAAATCAAATATTTTGTTTTGAATTCAAATAAAAGATGGCTATTGCAAAATTTCAATAAAATTTTGAATCACACAAAAAAAATTTTCTTTAGATGGAGGTTTAAACTCAAAAAAAAAGCAAAAAAAAACAGACAAATCTATTTAGATATCTTTAACGTAGCAGAAATTAAAAATTTTTTCACAGATTTGGAATATGTGCAAATAGATTTCAAACTTAATCATGTTAATGATAATGTGAACAGTTTTTTGAAATCTTTAATTTTGGGTGATTTCGAGCTTGATTTCATCGTAATATGAACGTAGTATAACATTAAACGATAACGATTTTACGGCAAACGGATTTCAAAATATTGTCTAAATCCAATTTCAACCAGCCGGTATCTACAACAGACTGTTTAGTAATGGATTGTAAAACATCAACAAATCTAGTTTCAGCTTCCTCAGCAACAGAACATTTACCTGTTTGTACATTAGAATATAACACCCGACTTCTTTAGATTGAACACTGGAAGTAGAAAACCAACCAAACCAAATAGAGTTTCGCCATGATTTTGATGTTTGTAGTTTTAAAAATGAAATAATAAACCCAGAAATTACTGAAAATATGATTCGTCGAGGGCATACGAAGATGACATTGTTTTCCCATGATTGTTTGAATGAACCATTTCCTAAGTCACTCATATTCAAAATTTTATCTAACGGAGAAGAAATAGAACGATATTGGTTATTTTGGAGCCTTAATAAAGATGTCTTTTATTGCCTGCCGTGTCAATTATTTAACACGAATATTAAGGGAAACTGATCTCATCTCTGTGTCATCCTCAAGGATATTCTAAGGCTCAATCATAAAAAAATTATACGATAAGTTACCGGCTCACGAACACAACCGAATGCAAATTAATTGTTACACAAAATGGCGTGAAATGGAAGTTAAAATACTTTTTCAATGCTGTTTCGAGAACCAAACAAAATTTGGATACTATTTTGTTTTAAGGTGAAAGAGACTTGGATTTGAGGAGAGAAAGCCATATGGTTGGTGAGTCTATAATAACGGTAACTTCTGTGGAATTTTAGAGCTTATTATTCACTTTGAACTCTTGCTACGTGATTATTTAGAAAAAGTAAGAATTGCCCAGCAAGCTCAGCATCGTTTACAAGCTCAAAAATTTTATCCACAGAAATCCAAAATAAGTTCATTTAGCTATGCGCTAGTCATGTTTAATCAGTAATTCAAGTTGAAAAAATGGTAAAAATTTGGTATTCTTGATGATGCAACTTCCGGTTCTTCATGTGGAGAACAAACAAGCTTTATTTTGCGTTACTTTCGTTTAGACCAGAAAAACAATAATTAAGTAGTTGAAGAAAAAATTTTAACTTTGATTGTGAACATATACTCTATACTTTTACATGACTATCAAGAACAAGGTTGTGATAACGCAAGCAACATGAAAGGTGAATACAAAGGTACGTAAATTGAGATTTGTAGAGAAAACTCATATGCAGTGCATTCTACATTTCGAGATCCCAGTCTCAATTTCTGAGCAGTTAACTCTGCCGAATGTTGTTCTAACTCTGTAACAGTTTTTGGAATAATTGATAAATTCTACAACTTATTTAGTAGCAGGCCTAAACGATGGGCAGTTTTAAAAAAAATATTCCGCAGTCACTACACAAGCTATCTAGCACGGGATGGTTAGCTGAAGTTGATGCTGTTAGACCTTTTCAAATTTCTTC